>JBCFYV010001206.1:0-78475 GCA_039000515.1 Timema cristinae | reverse complement strand
TAAATTAGAAAAATTTAAAAAAGCCAAGAGGGAATCTTATTTAACCCCCTTGAAAACCCATAGATAAACAATTTCTAGAACATAAAAAATAAAATAATAGTCTTCAAAATTTTTGATGCCATTTAGTTATTGATTTTTGGGTCATTCTACAGGAATTTCGAAATAAATTAAACAGAGCTGTGGTTTAGCTCTGTTTATGAACCACTGGAAATCAAACTTTAGCGCGATAGAACAAACTTGATTTTTGGCCCATAAAGTAAGCATTAGGATATTTTGTGGCCCCAGATTTCTTCCCTTTTTGAATTTTTCATAGCTATGATTTTTGAGTTTTTTCGTATTACCATAAAACTACAAGTCGAGTTTCAAACTTCTATCTCGCCGGAAAGTACGAAAAAACCTTTCAAAGGTAAAACAGGAAGTCATGGCATTGATTTTATATTGTAAATGAATTTATTACCCTGCAGTTTTTAATTGTCTTTAATTTGAGTAGTCGGTTTTTTATAAGTACATAGGCTAGTAAATATAAGCTTAAATTAAATAAATATGTTTAACATTAACTCTAACATTTTCATTGACCAAAGAAATAATTTTATCTAGCTAATATTGAGAAGTATTTTTCCTAAATGGTTTCTTACCTTTCTCCACGCAAGTGCTGGAACATTTTTCTCTAAAACTCTACCTTACTCATCTTTATTCCATTGGCATAAATTATCCATGCATATAGCCAAAACAGAATTAATAAGCTGTGAAGAACAATCCTTTATATTTATACTTTTCATATTGCATTAAGCTATCAAGTGATTTGCAAATTCTACCATTGTTGAGAGCATTAAGGCACATGAATAATATCGAGTTTATATTAATATTGCATTTTAAATATACTTTTTAGGATATATATTTCATAAGATTACAGTAGCCTACATTATCTAAACAAAGTAATTTAATTTTACTTACACCTACCAAATTGACACGCTTTAAAAACACCGCTTCTATTGAATAAATGAAAGGAGATATTGAATACTTTTAAACTGTGAAGAATGGGTGGGACCATCCCAATAGGATTTCAAGAAATTTGTGTTTAGATCATGAACTGGAACTTCAAAATAACATTTCACGAATAGGTTATAGATAACTTAGTAGTCTGATTATGTTCTAGATTCTCCAGGCTATAATAAATAATTCTTACTAATAAAACTTGAAAACATAAATAAAAATATAGTAAATATATGGTACGGAACTCCGGACGGACTTTCTTCCTCTATTGTTTGAAAATGGAGATATTTACCCAAAATTCGTAATATATGTGAAATGAAATAATATACACTAGCAAACCCAAGCATGAATTGCACTTTTACCTATGTAAAAAAAAATTAGTCCCTGTTTTAAATTTTATAATTTGGTTTTTAAAGAAAGATTGTCCTCATATGTATGTTTGGACCAATAAAAAAGATCAATGTGGATCCACAAGGGTCAACACTTCGTATTAAACTTCAACTTCGGGTTAAAATTTTCGTCATTTTATTAAGTGTCGCAAATATTTTGCCAACACATTGCTATTAAATTACGTATTTTATAAATTTTGACCTATACAAAATGTAAATATTGACTATTGAGTCTAAAATGGATATAGATCATTGTTGTACAAACATTTTTCATGAGAGGTTTAAGGGAAAACAACATAAACTTTTAGAGACTTACTTATATTTAAATTACTCTATGGCATTGGAGAACTATTGGGTAAAACTTAAGTAGTATCTCTTTACAACTAGAACTTACAAAATTGCATGACACATATTTGCCAATTACTCAGAAATTGTTGTAGTTATAAAAATATAATTTCATATAATTTTTTTTTAATAGTATTACAATTTTGTGATGATTAGTTATTTAGTATTTCAAATAGTTGCGGAGATACGGAAGTTTTCTAGTTCTTTGAAGTACCCAAAATTCATTTTCATGGTAAAATAAAATCAGCCAATTTATTTATAATCTACTCAACAACTAGATAAGAAAATTTTAATCAAAAATCGTTAGTCGATTCTGAGAAAATCGATTGGTTCTCTTTTCGCCCTTTCTTAACGACTCTTACGTTTAAGTTCAAACAGACGTCGTTGCAAAGACAACTTTTTAGGGTTTGGGGGGTCCGTAAACGTCGAGATTAATCAAAATTTCAGGTTTTGATTTTCTTTTGCGGTCGCAATACTTTTTACCTTTTGTGTTAGAAAAGTTAAAAAAAATATATATTTACGTATAACTTGAAAGTTATTGGTTTTGTAAAAATATGCTTTTATAATATATTTGTATTATAAAAAAAAACTAACATATTTGAATTGATAAGTAATTTCATATCTCAAATAGTTTAGGATGTATTATAAAAAAAATATAATTTACTATCAGACCGGACCCTTAAAGTCATTTTGCCGAAATATTTGAGATAATCCATTTTGTTGGAATATTTATAAATGTTTAGAATGAGATTTAATCAAAATTGTTATAGCCGATTTTGAGTAAATCGACTTTTTCTCTTTTTGCCATTCAGTAAACTACCCTTAATTTTAGGGTTATATATCCAATTTCAAGAAACCCCAGGGGCAACCCTATTGAAACCCTAGACACCATGTTTTAGTCCAATCGGTAAAATATATTTAGGCTCTAGGTGGAGGTATAGATAGACGAAAGTCAAAAACCACTTTTTGGATTCGGGGAGTCATGAAACGTCAAGATTCATCAAAATCTTGAGTTTGATTTTATGACGATCACAATACTTTCTCTACCTGTAAGATAGCGAGAAAAAAAATCAGATCTGCTTACAATGTGGATGGATTCAAAAGCTGCGCGTTTTTTAATCTTTATATTTTTTTAATTTATGTGTGAAACCCCCAAAGCCCGTCAAGCATCGTAGCAGTCTAACCACATGATATAAATTAGTTCACTTGATCATATGTGATTCATCTCATACCCATCTGTAAACAAAGGGCGTTTCACATGCTCTTACTTCACACACCAACACACACACCACACAACAACATGTACAATACATAGAACTCCTACACATGTTAGTGATACCTTCCAATTTTCTGAGAGTTGAATCTTGGTAGGAGGACAGGAAAGAGGGAGGGAGGGGGGGGGTTACGTCTCTATCAAAGTAACAACACAAAAAGAGACGTTCTAATTTATATTGCACCGGATTAGTCGGTCTTGAGGATACAGAATACTCTGCTGAGAGAGATAGACTCTTCACAGACTCGCCGTCAGCGGGCACAATATGAGTAAATAAGACCTTATGTCTTCATTCGGAGTTGAACACAAATTTTTAATGCTTCTTTATTAATAAGGTTGATTTAATAAAATTCAATTTTATTTTTATAGGAAAGGCCTTCTCTGAAAACCAAGAAAGTTATTAGATCTAGTATCAAATATTGATCATACAGATCCTGTTATAAGCTACTCTCACGTTTTATGGGTATTTTCAATGCTATAAAATAAGACTAGTAAAATTATTATGCACACAAATTTATATTTTCATAAAAGACATCGTGGAAATATGACTGTATGAATAATTTTTTGTTTATTCCACAGTGGTTTCATACGATTTATTTATATTGAAATTTTTTGTCGCTTTTCCTTCTTATTTTTGAAGATGATGAAAGCGTTTCTATTTAAATTGTTATTTATTTAAAATATGAAAACCTATATTCTTAATAAACCTCATAAATGTACTGCTTCTTTACACTTTCACTATAAAATAAAAACTTAAATTATTAATTAATATCGACTGTAATGAACCTGAAATATTTTTGATTTAGGCTACCATTTACGTTTAAAATAAATATAGTAACCTCTTGAGAAGGGTGAATAAAAATGTAAGGAAGCATTTTCTAAGATATTATATATTTTATCCTTAGCAATGCTTCCTACTACCTGTTTGTGCTATATTTATATTTACTAATTACTACAATCTGTTAGGATGAGGAGGATGAATTTAGAATAAATGTACTCAAATTTTGGTGGAGGGACAGTGGCAAACTATTTATAAAAACCAGCCTCAGTACTACACTCAACTGGGATTGAAACTCTATCTCCTGGGAACGGCAATCTAGTTTACTCCCAAAGGGAGACGCATTTGACTATGTGAACACCGAAGCGAGTAAGACATCAAATTAAATTTTATTATTATTATTATATTATTTTTAGCACAACGTCTTACTACCCGTTTGAGTTATGGTAATGGTAATGTGTAAGGTAGGTAAATGTGAAGATGACATGGAGGACCTACAGCTTAACGTGGGGTCCGAACCACGGTGGAGGTCTGGCATTCCAAACATTCACAAGTTTGATTAATACACGTCTTGTCAGAGGTGAAAGAAGGGTTTGGTAATCAGATAAATCTATGCCGCGACCGAGGATTGAATCCCAGACCCCAGCACAAATTAAATGAAAAAGGAGAACAGAGGGTGCAGTTACTGTAGTTTCAGTATTTCGAAACATTTATTGCAAGTGTTTGGACGCTAGGATTGAATGTTAGGTTAGTAAAATATTTATTAGTCTCTCTTGGGAAAATGATATGCGTGAGCTTAACCAAGCTACAATTTTTCGAACAAGTGAATAGTTGATTACCGAATAATATTCGATTGAGGGTGGAAATAAATATTCAGATTTTTTGTTTAACCTGCACCAGTGAGCACGTGATCAAAGGTTTCAATTTTACCTTAGGTTTTAGGTTCAAATATTGGTTGGGTGTACCTGGGTTTTTTCCTTAACGGGTTCTCACCTCGCTTTATGCAATTTTTTATCACTTTGAACAATTTACACTTCCTCCCCCCTATTTTATTAGTGTAATAGTTATACTTCAATGGATAGTAATAATATAAAATAAATTTTGCAAACAAGTTCAAATTTTTAAAATTTTGTGAAAGCTTCAAAGAACATTTTCAAAAGTAGGTGAAAGGACATATCCTAATTGGGTTTTTTCCCAAAAACCAACATCGTCTGTTAATCACAACAAAAAAATCTTTATATAGTTTATAAAGATATTTTATTAAAACGGGGCCGAAATTTTGCGTCATTGAAGTGATATTGTTTTTTAATCGATATGCTTGGGCGTCGATTTTTATAGTAACTGGTCGGCTTGGGTGCCGATTGAAGTGAACCTTTTAATTAGCTATAATTCCCCGGATTGAGCAAAATTAAAGGGTAGGTTCGAAAAGTAATTGATTTATCCCCCCCTATCGAGACCCAATTATGGAACAAATTAGTTTGATATTCAACTGAATAAACAAGACCTTTAATGTTTAAAATTATGATTAAAGTTATTTTATCTCGCATGAAGATATAAGTTTATATATAAAATTTTTTGAACCCAGATTTAAGTTTGTGGGAACTGTGAATTACTGCTACTGCTTTTCATGCCCCAAAGAACTTTTAAATTTTGTATTGGCACTCTCTGTGTGTTCAGCACTCCCTTTTTTTGCCTTAAACTACTAACTCTGATGTCAAAAGTAAACCTTTCAAGGAAGTAGGGGGCTTTTTTTTTGCCTAACGTCCGATCTGTAGCCCCATAGACCAAACCTTTTGTTTTAAGTTAAAGTTTTGATTTGAAAAGGAAAATGGAGTTGGTGGGGGGAAAGGTTTATTTTGGGGAGCAGAAAGTTTTTGTGTGTAGTAGCCAAATCGAGCCCCAAAACACTGTAAATGGAAAACACAAGCGCTTTTTGGGCCCCGATTGAGTGGGGTAGTGTGAAAGTAATTTCTAGACGACTGAAAGAAAATACAAGGAAAAATTTTTAAAACACAACGAAGAGGCTTTTGATAAAAGGGAAAAGTGTAAAATAAATGATTTAGTTCATAGTTTTTTGGGGGTCGGGGAGAGGAGGGGACCCAGGGTTTGGCCCTATGCTTAGAAGGGGAAGGGTTATTGGGAAAGGGGGCTGATTTAAAGGGGTGGGGCAAGGAATTTTCCATTCGAGTCGGGGCTTTTTGGATCTCCTTGCTCATGGGGGTCGTTTTGGGGCCGAAAATTAAAAATTATGGCTTTTTACCCCTTTTACCTAGGGGGCCCTGGGTTATAGAATTTTCCCCTTTCGCTGCCAAAAGATTCCTGTAAGCGCACCCCAGTGGTAGTTTTGTATGAACCGTTGTTGGATCGGGTTTTACACCTGGGAACCCCAATCACCTGTTCGTACTTTTTTGTATGTACCAAACACTGACCTCTGGGGCAAAACCCCCACGCCTCACATCCGAACAGCAGTTTTGGGTTTTACTAAACTCTTGAATAGTAGCATTTTTTTTTTGGATCCCAAAGCACGGGTTTGAAAAGGCCGTATTTTTTTTGCAAATGAAGGCCCCCTTTGCCTTTTTTTCCCCGAAATATTTTAAAAATGCTCCTCCAGGGCAGTCTAAAGCAAACATCCCCCCAAAGGGAAAATTTCTTTCCTTTTTTGTAGGGGAAAAACCTCCTCCAATACAACAAACTGGTCTGGTTTTTTTGGGGCCCTCCTCCTAAAAATCCCCTGGCACAAATTTTTTCTGCATTTCCCTTTTAATTCCCCATTTTTCCAGCCACTGCTGAACCATCCGGGAAATCGTTTGCAGACGGCGATGGGCGTATTTCACTTTCCCAGTTGGGGTGAAAACATTTTTATCTTTCTGGAAGAGCCGGGCTTTACCCAATCGGGTCGGGGGGGAGGTCTGCGTTTGTAAAAAAGTGAAAAGGAAGGGGGAGAGTGCGACCCCTTTTTGAAACCCCCGCTCCGACCCAAATTAAGAAGCAAAATTTTTTCCCCTTTCCCCATTTTGACCTGGAATTGTCCCCCATTTAGAAAGCTGTTAAATTTCTTCCAATATTTTTGGGAAAATTTGGTTTTGAATTAATTTGAAGATAAGGCCCGGGCGTGCCAGCCCTTTAAACAAAGCCTTTTTCTACATCCATAAGTATTTTTTAGGGGTGATTTCCCCGATTTTGGGAAATTTTCTGTCACATCCCCCAAAAAAAGGCCCTCGGACCGAGTGAAACGTTGAGTCCCGGGGGGGGTTTTTCCGAAATCCGAACTGGGAATCGTAAAACCTTTTCCCTCCCTGCCAAAGGGCTTTCAGCCGCTCCAAAATTTTTTTTTCAAAATAGTTTCCCTAAAATTCCCTAAAAAAGACGAGGGCTCCTGTTCTGCGGGAATTTGCGATCCATGCCTGGTTTAAGGCAATGAGAAAACGGGGTCAATTTTCCCCGCCCCCGGGGAAGAAAACCCGCCAACAATCCCTTTTAAAAACCCATTTTGTTAATAGTTGGATTACAATTTCCGGGGGCGTTGGGCAGCATCTCTTTTTTAAAAATCCTTTTTTTTCCTCCGTTTTTTCGGGGGTTTCAATTTTTCCACCTGGGGGGAAAGATTTCTTTCCCTGGTGATGGGGGGGGGTTTAGTTCTATAACGGGCTCTCCCAAAAATATCCCCCCCAACCTTTTCTTACAGTCCTGGTTAACTCTTCGTTTTGGGGCCTGAGTTTCCCTTTAAAAACGATCTTCCAGTAAATTCATTAGGGCCCTCTGTTTTTGGCCCTTTTAAACCGGTATACCCAACCCTCTTTTCCCGTGAATGCCCGTGTCCCCGTTTCCTTTAGTCCTTTGGCTGCCCTTCGACCCCTTTCCACACTTTTGTTTGTCCACAGCAAAAGGGTTTTTCGTTACGAATTCTTCCCAAATTGGAAAATCTTTAGACTTTGGTTTCCCGGGCCACCGGGGCCCCTTAAAGCCTGTTTTTAACTCAGCCCGGGATCCCCCTGGGATCCCGGTGCGCGCCTTTCCCCAAGGGCGTTTCCCTTTTAAAAGGCTGAACCAGCTCGGGGCCCCCTCTTAACGTCACCGGGGGCGTCTCGAAAACATTTGGGTCCCGGTACGCTTCGAGAATTGTAGCCGTCCAGAAGGGTAATGGAGCTGTCCATTTCCCTTCCGGGGGAAATTTTAAACCTCCATGTTCAATGGAAAAACCCTAAACAGTACCCGTCGAAACTTTTCCCATCACTTCGGGGAAATCTCCTCCTTTTGGAAAAGCCAGTCGGAAGGGGGTCTTAAGTGATATTCTTCGAAACCGGGGATTTTCGGTCGGGGTTTAAATTCAGGGCTTCGAGATCTTCCGGAAGCGGTCAAAAACCCCGCGGGAAACTACATCCATTTACTCGGGGAATGCCTATATTTTGAAGGATGTATGTCGGCTCTTGGGCCCGCCGGGACTGAAAATTTTTGGTTGAGGGCCTGGCCAGCCATGTCCGGCCTCCCCTTTTTGACAAGCGACTGTTCCAGCCATGTTTTTACTTTGAGACCTCCCGCTATGAGGAAAACCCTTTTTCTCGACTGGACTGCCAAAGGTCATCGTTGGTGAAGGGGGACACGGGCTTCTGTAAACAGCTGTAAACACAATCGGGCCCCGGCCCTGGGGGAAAGGCTATCGAAGTGGATTCGAAAAAACCATAGCCGGAAAATTTTTTTGGTAGTGAGCGGGGTTTCAAAAGCACCAACACGGATTTTTCCCCCCCCCTTGCCAACTTTTCAATCTTTGCGGTAAAATCCGTACCGAAAACCCTCATCTTCTTTTGTTCTGATAGGGTGGGGCCCCCACAGATCAAGCAAATTTTGAATCCATACCCTTTTCCAGAAGTTTTCGTAACTCGTGTTCTTGTATAAACCCAACCCCCTTAAACACCAGAACAGAATGTTCAAGAGTCTTCTGTGCCTTTTTCCCTTTCTCAGTTAAACCCCTCGCAGAAGAATTCCCGTTGCGGGTTTTAAGAATTTTCATTAAATTTGGTTTTTTTTGTCTGGCGCCCTTCTTCAAACCTTAACCCACAAAACTTTCCCAGGTTGAAATAAGCCTGCACGTTAATAATTTGATGAAATTTTAGGAGGTCCTTTTAAATCCAAGGAATTTTATCCGTATCACGGTCCTCTTTTTTGTCCTTTTTTGGGGCATCCTTTGACAACTCCACTATTTAAAATGGGGTTTTCTCAAAACCCATGTTTTTTGGGGGTGTTTGGTTTTGGGAAAACCAAATTTTCTGGCCTTTTTGAAAAGGTTAAAAACCCCCCCCACCTTGGGGAAGGGTTAGCCATTTGCTTTTCCCCTTCCTTTTCTTTCCCGACCCTTGGTTTTTTTTTTTCCCCCGCTCAGTAAAAAATTTAGGGCAAATTTCGATAGTTAGCTGCGTTCGGTCCCTTGCAGTTTAACCCCATTGTGCTGGTGTTGTTTTGTCCTTTTTCTGGAAATCCTACTGTCAGGTGCTCTCCTATCCCCTTGATTCAGGCGTGTTTTTTGGGACAAATAGTTCTTTGGGGTGGCCGAAACGTTGGGAAAAGAAAGGGACTGAAAATTGTGCCTGTGAAGCACGGTAATTTTCCCCGATCTCCCCACCGTGTTTGGGTTTATGACTTTTTCCTTGTATATCTCGGGCCCCCCTTTTTTCTTTCCTCGCAAGGGTGCCGAAAAAATATTGGTAGGGGTCCGGGTCGCTGCCCTGTGGACAGATTTCGATATAATTGCCTCACATCGGGTTTGGGTTTAAACCCCCGTTCTCCGTTTCCCCCTTTTTTTCGGCGCAGGGCATACTTTCATTCAAAGGGCCCCTTGGGTTTTCTGCCTTGAGGGGTTTCCTTGGGGAAGGGCATAATTTAAAGTTTCCAAGGGGCTGTTTTTAAAACACTTTAAAAAAAGCGGGGTAAAACTCTGAAGGAGGTTCCCTGACCACCTTGATACCCTGGGGGCAATTTCAATACACTTTATAGTCATCTGCAGTCCGCTGTTTGAGGAGTTTTTTGACTTTTTTGTATTGTGTTTTCATTTTTTTACGATGACTGGAGGGGCCTTTTTGCCCGTGGGTTTAAAATTTCTTTCGTAAACCCCCACTCAGTTCCCCGTTTGGGCTAATCGTTGGTCCATCCCTTTGGCTAGACAACTTGCAAACTTGTTAATTTTAATTTTTTGGCCTTCGATTGTAGAACTTTCCCGCCGGTCCCGGTCCTGAGTTTTTTTCTTGAGCCCAAAAATCCTTTAAAGTTTTTTTCCCATTTTTAGTGTTGGCTGAGGGCCCCCTTTCCCGGGGCCCGGGCTTCCTTTTCACCATCATCGCCGTTCCCTTTAACGTTTTATTTTAAAACCGAGTCCCCGATCCATTTCCCCCCTTTACTTTTTACCTTGCCCGGGAAACCACCCTACCCAAAATTCAGTCGGGAAGTAATAAAGGGCACTAAATATACAAAAAACGCTAAAATATAGTACAAAATTACACCCCGTTAAACTTAGCACTGCACTTATAATTTTTTGTTCATCACGGTTTTTTTAACTGTTGTCGTTCAACCCCACAAACACTACCCGAAAACCCCAGTCCCGGGACTTGTATCCCTTTAAAAAAACAAAAAACAAAAACAAAAAAAACTTTGTTGGCACTTTACACAAAACCCTTAAAGCGTTTTGATCAAGCACGTTTTTTTTTTTTGTTTTCCAATTTTAAATCACTCACACTTTCCCCACTTCAGGGGCACGGATAAACCCCACAATTAATAAAAACAACGTTTCACCGTCTACTGGAATAACGGGCTCTCGTGTGTTCCAATTTCGCACCAGCCTTAAATTTTGACCTACCCCTTTTTCCCCTTTTACCCCCTCCCTGACCAAACTCAGAACCAACAAATCGAAAGAGTCCCTTGCGACAGGGTGTCAAGAAGGCTAATCTTCCCCATTGGGTAGAGAGACTAGCATTACTGGGTTTTTTTGGGAAAAACGCAGAGTTTACTTTTTTAAAGAAAAAATAATTTTTAATTGTGTAAACCTTTTACGTTATTTTTTGAAAAGTCGTGATTCTCCATGGACGAAGTATTGAAAAATTTTTACATACAATACTTAAAAGAAAAATGCCTCGAGCCATGACTTTTTTAATTTATGAGGGGAAACCAAACAGTACGCAAAAAAATCTACATTTTAATAAAAATTGTTTTTTATTTGCAAATTTCATATTAAATTTAAAAAATATTTATAAATTATCTAAGGATTTTTTAGTTGAACAAAAAAGAACTATTCTATTTATGAGAAAAACTATTTCCAGAAACCATTTTGAATGCCATCTACAAGTTCAATTTTAAAAATCTCTCTTTTTTAAATTTTGTAAGTATCTAACATTTGGGGGGATTATTTTTTTTTAAAAAAAGATACATTATAAAAAAGAAAAAACAGTCCCTGTATCATTATAACAAAATTATTAAAAAAAAAAACAAACATCAAAATAATTTTGTGTTTTAAGGTGGTTTGGGGAAAAGATTGACCAAATCTCAAAAAATTGTGTTTTAAAAAATTTTTTAAAATAAAAACTCTTTTTTCTCCAAAGTAAAAAAAAAAACACATATTAAACTTTTTTATTTTTCTTCCAAAGTTATAGAAACAGTTTGTATAATTTGTCATAAAAAACGTCGAAATATTTGATCAGAATATTTTACATTAGATTTTAAAAAATTTATATTTAAAATCCATTATCCTTCCACCAAAATTTCCCAAAAACTTTTGACACTATTAAAATAAAAGAAAATAATCAAAGGTTTTTTAAAAAATATATCTAATTCAATTTTCCAAACCATTTTAAATTATAAAAAATACTAATTACTTATTTCAAACGATTCTCTTTCCAATCACCAAAGTAAGATTTTTTTAAATTATACTTTTAAAATACAATTAAATAATAGGGGTTTTTTAAAGACATCCTATCATTAATTTCGTCCAAAAATCTGGGAAGCCTACACAAAAAAAGGATTAAGGGTTTCCTTTGAATCCCGCCGAGACAGAAGGGGAGTGCAAAGGGATTTGGTTCCCCTTATTAAACAACTCCACCTAGAAGGAAAACCCAAAGATCACACTGCATAATTTTTACTTGGAATCCCGGCTGCTACCTCCAACCCCCCACCCCCAAAAACCCCCCCTCTCTTCCCCTACCCAAACAATTCTTTCCCGAGGGGGAAAGAGGGGAACACAATGGGGTTGTCGATGCAATAAAGCGTTTACTGGCTTCATTCAATGACGTGAAGGGGGCAGGGGAAAAGGGGGATGACCGTGAAACTCAGACCTTTTTTGGGCACACAAAAAAAATATTTTTTTCTATTTTTAAAACCCTTTTTGAAATAAAAAAAATCGTATAGTTTTTTTAAAAAAAAAAAATTGTAAATTAACTTAAAAAGTTTTTTGAATAGTAGCCCCCTCTCCATCCATATTCTTTTTTTACTACTCTATGGATTTAAAGTTGAAAAATTTTGTATAATTTCTCTTTTACTTGAAGTTATTTTTCCTTAGTAAAACTTTATATAAACCCATTATTACAATTCACATAATTAATTTACATAAAACCCCTCTGGTTTACGTTTTTAAGATGTCAGTCTCGCAAATTTGTTTAAAATTTAAAAAAATACTCCTTGAACTAATCGATTGCTAAATTTTAAATTCAAATCATTTGAGATGAGCAATTTAACTAAAACCTTTTGATGCTGCCAATTTTTAATAAGTGTTTTAAAAATCGTTTGGCTTTGGTTTAAAATAAAAAAAAAAATTCTTAAAAATTGGTCAAATCATTTGGGGTATCAAGGAATAACAAAACAGAAGTTTTTTTGAGTGATCAAAGCTTTAAACCTAAAAACCATATCTAAAAACAACATATACACTTTTTTCAATCAGGGATGGAGATCTATTTGGGTGGGCCGGGCAATACAAAATAAACAATAACTTAAACTTTTTCCCAATTGGGAAATTTTTTTTCAAAAAATTTCAAAAAAACTATGTCAATTTGGGCATATTAAAAGAACATCGTTAAACCCGCTTTGGTGGCCAATAGACTAAAAATGCCGAACGAGGAAAATCGTGTTTTACTTCGTAAAGAAAATGGGGTGGTTTTTTCCTAAAGGGTCTCTCCACAAAATACGATTTCACTTACTCTAAAAACAACCTTATTTTCCTAACCCTTATTGAATAAGTAATAAGCTTATAACCCTAAGGTAGTAAGAAGCATGCAAAATAAACTTATAAGTCAAAAGGGTTAAAAAACAGCTTGGCCGGGGCATCTATTTCCTTTTGAATCAGATTGTTAGCTGGCGTTCACCTGGGCGAATACAAGTAAAACAACTGGCACATTTTTTTCGTAACATCACAAACACTCGAATCACAACAGAACAGGTGGGTCCCCTATATAGAAAAATGAAAAAAGCACCAAATGGGCGCCGTTCTTTATTGATCCTGACTCTCAGGATGAAGGATAATTTATCCCATTTGATTAAAAAGTTTCGAACAAGAAAAAAAAGAGTAAGGAAGATGCTAAGAAGTTGATTTGTTATTTTGTCGGTGAAGGTTGGACAAAGGGGGGGGGGGGGGCTGTTGAATACTATAGAGAGAAACACGAAAATTTAGTGAGTGTGTTTTTGGGCTGCGTGAAACACATGAATAAATATGCTACAAAACAAAAGTTACAACTGTTTGTGGACGGGAGAATTCCAAAAATTTTCTTTTGTAAGGCTACATCAAACATCCTTATAAAATGAATAAAACTCCCACCAGACCGGGAAACTGCAATCACTGAACTAAACCACTATGTTAACCCGTCCACACAGAAAGAAAAAGAGTTGGGCAGCTATCATTTGATACGCCAATATCTAACTTGCGACCCCTAAAGAAGGCTTTTTGGCGCCGGCGTTCTATTGTCGGCACACTGAAACGAGTTTCGCGTCACTACCACCGTTAAATTTTATTTTATCCGGTGTAGGCCTACCCTTTCCCTTTAATTAAAACGAACAAAAATATCGTGGTTTAGCAAAATATAAAAATTTTAAAATTTAATTGAAAAGATTATTCGAGCAATTATATCGTTTAAATTGTCTCTTTTCGCATGGAGTTGTTCCCTAAAAATTTTTATTTGATTTAATAAAATGTATAATTTTTAAGATATTTTTTTTAATTTTTTTTAAAAAAATTCATTCTTTTAAAATTTAGGTATTATTAAAATTTTAAACATTTTATTTTTAATATTCATTACTTTCCATAATTTAAAAAAAATTTTTTATTTTAAAAATTTCTTTAAAAACCTAAAAAAGAGGCCCCTATAAAACTAAAAAATCCAATTTGTCCTTAGTGGCCACCCTACTCTGTTCTGGTTTATTCTTACCTTTGACAAATTTAATTGAAATTGTTAAATCATTTTAAGGTATCACGTCAAAGGTTTGTTTTAAAGACCATCTTGTTAAATAAACAGAGCCACGCATGGATCAGTTGATAAGCCCAGCCGGGATAGCATGGCCCCAAAAAGAACCAAATTTCCATCCTAGCCCCACTCTCTTTCCCCGTCCAAGAGGACCTGGTTTGATTTTCATATGGGTAAAATTGAATTTTTTCCCAAATCTTTTTACTTTTTAACTTGGGGGAAAACCCATCCTGCACCCCACCCTCCACTCATTATTTTGTCATAAAGCGTGTTTTCCACTAGTGGCCCAGGGAAAACAAATTTTTTAAAAAAATACAACACAAAAAACCCCAAATCATCCTTCTAAACAAATGTAGATTTTACAAAGTTATTTAGAAAAAGATTACAACTATGTTCCAGACGATCAAAAGCAAGTTTTTAAAATAAACTATTTGGAGCAACTTTTTAAAGTTTTTGTTGCTTGAAAAATTTGATTTTTGAAAAATTTAAAAAAGGGCTCGGAAGGATAAACACTTGAAAATAAAATTACAATCATTTGGAAAAATAGACAAAATTGGAAAAGAAATTGAAAATTTAAAAAAAAAAGGAAAAAGGGGAATTGTTCAATATTTTGAAAAAATAAAAAAAGATTTCAGATATAAAACAATTTTAGTCCACCCTCAAGGGATTTAAATCTGAAAAGACATATCTAAGGAAAAAATATTTCACAATAAAAAATTTTTTTACCAAAAAGACACGTCGTTCTACTTTGACTTTTGCATTAATAAAAAAAAAGGAAAAATTTTGAAAAAAATGCCTTTAAAACATCTCAATTTGTTATATTATGTGAAATTTTTAAATATTTTTACAACCCAAAATTCTGTGGTTCAAATTCAGTCAGAATTAGTCGGGTTTTTAAACCCCTTTTGACTAATAAAACAGGGGCACTCCCTTTTATTAAACTTGCTAGTTTTTTATTTTTAATTAATTTTTTTACGTATTCTTTTTTTAATGATATTAAGAAACTTTACTGAATCTTTAGATAATATATTTCATAAAAATACAAGAAAAATAGTTTTTCAAACAAAACTTCTATTCTTAATAACCAAAATTTTTAAAAGGGCACTTCCCCTTTTGGGATTTCTCGCTTCAATTCAGGGGGGTTTGGGGGGTACACCCGCAATCAGGAAGGCAAAAAAAATTTCCCAAAAATTTAAACATTCAAGAAGCTATCATAGTCTTTAACACAAGGGATTAATTTTGATATTGTTGAATTATAAATAACCATATATATTTCGTTTTTTAAAAATTTTGGGAGGGTTTTTTTGCCTAAGACTACGTACCCCTTTGTTGGACTACTCTCCTTATATTTAGCCGTTATATATTTGGGCCCAAAAAATTAATTGATGTTAAACTACTTCAAAAATACATCATGTAATGGGCCTAATAGGTAACTATACATTTTTTGGCTTCAACTATTGATTGTTTTCGTGGTGCTTAAAATTTTGACGTTTTTTCCGACCAAAACCCCGGGTGGTTTTAAATCTAGGCTCTATAAGACACTTTTTTATTCAGTTTTCACTAAAAAAATATAATATACTTTTAATATATTAATAACATTAATTTTAAATAATTTTTTTAAAATCTTTAATTTAAATATATAAAAAAACATTATTTTAAATTTATAGGGTAACTATTAATAAATATATTAATAATATATATAAATTGTGTGTGTGTGTTTTTGGTGTGTGGGGTGCAGGAAATGTGATATAAAGGAACTAAAAAAATATAAATTGTTAGTGTTTATGGTATAAAGAGAAATTAGTGTTGGAGAAAATTATGTAGATAAAAAGAAAAAAAAAATTTTTAAAAAGAATGGGAAAACGATTATTAAAAGGTGTTTGAGAGTAAATTAAATTGTTAGAAAACTTATAAAGGGATATTTTATAAAAAAAAAAGAAACATAATGGAGATACCTTTTAAGACGCCACCCACATCAGGCAAAATTCCTCAAACGGGCCAATTTTTTCTATAAAAAAGGCATTTTGAAAATTCAATTGCTTTTTAATTATATTTATTATTTTTTAAAAACTGGAAGATTTGCTTGGGAAAGGGAAAAATTTTTTTTGAAACACAAAAATAGGCTAAATTCACATTTTAATTTTTTTTATTTAAAAAAACAAAACCAAAATTTTGTGCGATCCCTTAATTTAAAAATTTTTAAAAAAATCATTTATAAAGCGGGAAACCCGATTCAAAATAACAAACAGCTTATAAAAAACAGGAATATCTGAAATTTTGGGAGCGAGGGGCTATTTTTAATTTGAAACCAATTTATTTTAAGGGTGGATGTTTAAGAAGCGTATAAATGAGAGATTTTGTAGTTTTATATCAAAATATTGTCTTAGCCTAAATAAAAAAAAATCACTTCAGCCAAACATTTTTTAATTTTTATTCTAAAGTTATCAACGTTTCTTGAAACTTGAAAAGCTATCGCATTTTTAAAACCCTTTGAAAAACTTTTTAAATTAGGAGAAAAAGTTGTTATTAAATTCAAGGAAAACCGTGACAATTTCAATAACGTGAGCTCACGGGGGAAAAATTAAATTTTCAGGGTTTATCTAAAGAAAACTTAGTTTTATTTTGACCAAACATTTTTTTATAAACACTGACCACTTCTCGCTCCCTACTTAAAAACCTTATATGAATGTTCCATTTTTTTAAAAATACCACTTATAAAAAAAAATTTTGCTTATTTGCAGAAAATAATTATTTAAAAAATTTTTCTTAATAAACTTTTTAAAAATTTTAAAACAGATAATAAAACGTTTTAAAATATTTATTACAAAAAAATCAATATTATTTAAAAACAAAAAACTTACCTCACTAGCTTATATTTGTAGAAAAAAAATGATCACTTAAACTTGTTCCAAAACTTTGTATATATTTAATTAAAATTTTTAGCTATAAAACTACTTCTTAAAACTGGTATTCCAAAAAATAAATGAAAGCTATTTGGGATTTAAAGACACCCTAAACAACACCCACATTCCCCCGGACTGCTAAAAAAGATTGAGACTCGATAAACAAAAAAATAAAAGATTTTAAACCTTATTCCCCCAAACGGTTTAACTACAATTTTAAGGTCCTTGAATCAAAAGGGAAAGCTGGACACTTATTTTCTCCCAGGGGACACGAATAAAGACAGCTGTCTATCGGGTAAAATTTGTGAAACGAGGAGGTTGGGAAAATCATATATCGGATTTTTAGCTCAGGTTTTTTTCAAAAAGGTTTCCCCATATCGCTATTTGAAAAGGGTTTTGTACACATTCTTAAAATAATATTTTCCCCCCATTAGGAAAAAATACCGAGCGGGTTGGGTATAAACATAAATAATAAAAATTATAAATAAAAAATCCTTTGTCTTTTATCCATTTATAACGAGTAATTTTAAAATTTGAACATATTTTCAAACAATTGTTAATAAAACCCTTAACAAAAAAAAATTTACAACATGGGGAACTAACCCTTTTTAAAACATTTTCTGTTTTTAAGATCACCCCTATCCTTTCATTTCTTCCCCTCTCCCCACAAAATATTTTTTCCCTGACATTTAAATGAAGGTTTGAAGCCATATTGTCTGATGTCAAGACGCAATGCACTTGTTATATTTTAAAACCACTAACCGACATTTAAAAAGGGAGTTGCCTGGTCTCCCGCTTTATTTTTGGCTCCAAGATGATTCCGAAAAAATCACGCTAAATGGGAGCTTTTTTTCCTTGTTTTATCAAAACTATACAATTTGATGGCATTTAGACAAGGGGGGTCAACTTTAAAAAAACCAGCTCTTCTTGAATCCCTGTAGTGGTAGTCGGGGGAAGAAATTTGAAATTTGCTTTAAAAAAAGGATGATGGCAGCTTTAAGACTATATTTTCAAAATTTAGGTATTTCGTTGAAAAGATTACTCAATTTTAAAAATAGTTAAAATATTCTAAAAAATTTTAAACTTTCATCTGTAGCTCACAAAAATACCTAATTTATTTGAAATGGTCAACTGTAGATATAAATAAATGCACTGCCAAAAATTTTTTAACACTTGAAAAATGAAATAGCAAAAAGCTGATACTACCTAAAGTAACATCTGTTGCTCTTGTAGAAGATTAATGGAATGCATTAATTTTTAAGTATTATTACTTGATAAATTTCTGTTGAAGTTTAGTGGTATAAAATTTAAAATTTTGAGATGGTTTTTTATACTGGTGGGTTCAAAATTAATTTTCATAATTAGTTGTTGATTTTTAATAAAATAAAATTTTAGACATACCCCCCTGATTTTTTTTCATATTAACCGAGAAAAAAATTAATTCGAAATTTTAAAGTTCTTGATATTTCCGAATTAAGGTTTGGTTGGGCCCTTTCATTTTGAGGAAACTAGATCTTTTTCTTACCATTTAATTTAATCTCAGATTTGCAGAATTCAAATAAACTTCTTTTGAAAATAAGTTCACTTCAGCAATAATATTTACATTTTTCTGACACCCCGAAAATGAAATATTGTGACGCCCAAGAAAACTTAAATCAAATTTTATATTTAATATTGACGTTTCCTACCCCTAAAAGAAAAAAAGCTTTTTTGGGGGGCCGTTTATCTTCTAAGTCCAAGGGGCCCAAAAATTCAATCACTTCCCACGTTAAAAGGTTTTTCAAAAATTTTAAGGGGTAACTTTTGTAATTAATATCAAAATTTAATTAAGGTAGTTTACGAAGGCTAAAGAAAAAATATATTTTTTATTAAAACCCCCCAAATAAATTTGATTAAATTTGCTTTTTAAAAATCAAAAAAAAAAGGATTGATTTGGGGGCAAGTAACGTTTCTATTTTTTTTTTATCAATCAACGCAACATTTCATATAAAAAAAACTTACTATTTTAAACTGTATACTAGAAGTGATAACCTTTTTATATATTTTTTTTTTTTTAAAAAAAAAAAACAGAGCCAAAAGTTTTGAGCTATAACCAAGTACTATATTTTGAGAAGGTCTTTGAAACCAGAGGGATTGTTCTCTTTTGGGGGCCCCAAGATGTTCCTCTTTCCATTTTATCGAAAAAGGGGGATATTTTAAAACACTTACTCTTTGGTGGGGTCATCTGAAAAAATGTAAGCCCCCAAAAAATGTATTTTTAAAACCCGTCAATTCCCCCCTTTTTTTTGTCTGCCATTCCCTGTCTACAACCGAAACGGTTTTTTGGATATTTAAACAAACTTTATAAAATAGTTTTAGAACAATCTTTTAATAAAATTTTTACTCTAGCCTTTAAAATTAAGGGGACTTACCGTAAAATTTTTTTTTTTTTTGAATTTCAAATTTTTTTGGAAATGGCTGTAACGATTTTTGTAAAATGGAAATATAAATGGAGTGTTTTACCTTCAATAGCACAAATACTGGTTTTTGGGTGACATTATTAAAGGGGGGTTTACTGTGGTGATTTTCTAAAAAATTTAATAATTTTAGAATGGTTTAAAAAAAAAATCTGGGGGTTTTTGAATTTAAAAATAAAAATAGGCCCTATTACTTTTTTTTACCAAAAATCTGTTTTAAAGGATAATTTACTTTTGCTATATTTTTTTTATGAATATTTTAAAAAAGAAAAATTTGGTTCAAATTTTTGGGACGTTAATTTTTATTTTTTAAATATTATGTTTTTTTTTTTTTCAAATTTTAAACAATTTTATAAAATTGTTTTTAATGAGATTGAATTTTAAATTTAGTTTGTTTGAAAATAGCTCTAACCATTTTTTTCAAATTGGGAAATTTGGGAATTATCTTACATGATCAAAAATAAAGTATTTTTTTTTTTATAAAAAAAATTAATTTTGTATAAAATTTTTTAAAATTTTAAAACCAAACTTAAGATTGAGCCTAAAATTAAACTGGGAATTTTTTTTCAGGGGAAACTCGAATACCTTTTATTTTAAAAAACCCAAACAATTTTTTCGGAGTTTACTAAAAAATTGAATTTGAAAGTTTTTAATTGTTAAACCATTTAACATTAGTTTTTAAAAAGTATATATAAAGAGTTTTATTGGTTAAAAAAGATTTGGTTTTTTTTTAGAGGAAAACTTATTTTAAAAATAGTTACTCAAAATAATTACTTTAAATTTTTTATACAATTTTGAGAAAGTTTTTGCATGGGGTCGTAAATTTATTTTATGCCCTATATGAGATGTTATACCTTTCACACCTTTTGGGTTGAATACATTTTTAAATAACAAACCCTCTCTTTGAATCAAAAAATTTCTATTCTTCCTCAACGGTGTCAGTGCTATCCCTAGGCGGGCCCTCTAAGAGTGTTATATTAGGTGTATATTCATTTTAATATTATTTCCATTGCATCCTTTAAATAACAACCAATTGTACAACTTGCCTGTTCCCCGGGACTTTACTTTTCCCGATGCATAGAGATAAAAATTACCCCGCAGTTTTTGTAATCGGGACAAAGCCCACCTTTCTTAACAGTACATTAACGACAATCGTTTTATACAATATTTGACTTATACAGGAAGGTAATCATTAATAGGACTGATATCTTTTACCCTGAAACATACCTTGGTCAAATTTTGGGAGAAAGGTTTTGTTTAATTTTATAAAATTTTGGTCATGTAATTGCCCTGGACACAGAAAAAAACCCTTCTTTTCCCTCGGGGGAAAAACTTTTTGTTGCCCTACTCCAACGGCCTAGGAAAATTTTCATTGGCAGAAAAATTTTTTCAGTACATTTTGGGAAAAATTTTTAAACATTTTAAAAAACCTTCAATATTTGAATGGGGCTACGGTCTCGTTTAGACCTTTTTTCGATGACGGGCAGACAAGGTTCGTAAATTTGGGGCGGGGCTACTGAGGTTTTTTAAAAATGTTTTTACTCTTTTTCCTTTTCACACAAAAGGTGTAGATTTAACTAAAACGCTTACTTTCATACAAATTTATAATAATTTTTATATATCGTATAACCGAAATGAGAATACCGGGGAAATAAATATCATAAAACCGCATTTGAAGTATTTTCCCCAAAATTAAATTTTGTTTTTTTTTTTTTACGGCAGATAAATTTCTTACAAAAATATTTTTACTACCCCTTTTAAAAACTCAACTAAAAGTTTTCTAAAATTTAAAAAAATTGCTTAATTTATTTTAAAGAAATAGGTTTATTTATGTTTTTCTATTACTGCATAGTTCTTTATTCGTAAGTGAAACCTTTTTTAATAATATTTTAAACCCTTTTTTTTAACAAGTATTTTTAATTCACCAATATAAGGGATCGAATGAAAGAGGTTTATAGGGAAATGTGCCCATATAAATATTGGAGGCGAACAAGGGGAAGCCAAAATTAAAAAATCACATTTTAGAAAATACTTTTTTTTTACTCCGCTCGATAACACCTTTTAAACCCCCCTATCATTAACACGGGACAAGGGGCAAGCCCTCTATCTGCTTTCCCGGAGTTTGGGGGTTTTTTTTAGATTTGGGATCATTTGGGAGGTCTTACTAAATATTTTTATCTAATTTTTCGATGCAAGGTTATATTTTTTCAAAAACAATCCCCTTTTAACTAACCAATTTTATAAAAATGCGGATGAATCCAAATACGTAATATATGGCGGAAAAAAAAAAGTTCTTTCTGTCAGTGCCATTTAATTTTAAAGTAGTCGTAACCTTAGACCCCTTGGATACTGTTTCGGAGAGGAGACTTACTATTTTCCGGAAATAATGAAAAATAAATAAAAAATAGTCAAAAGCTTCACATATTTTATTGTCTTTGAAAAGTTGAACCCCTAAAAATTCAAGATAAATTTGGAAAACAAATTTTACAAACCTTTAAACCCGTTTAAAATTAGTTTAAAAAGGCTGTTAATTTCCAAGGAAAGTAAACCCCAAAGGGTACTTTATACTTTTTTTTTGTACAGTATAATAGAAAAACGAAGACGGGACCTATGGGCCTAACCTCTTAAACTTTCCCCCCTCCAAAAACACCGGGCAAACGGAGAAATAACATATTTACATCTATTTTGATTTTAATATAATAATAAAAAAAAATTAGGACTGGGAACCCGTCTTTTTACTTTAGAACCTTCAAGAGGCCCCATATTTTAACGGGGGGGATTACGACCCACATTTAAAAAGGGCATTTAATCATAAATTGGATAGATTTACTTTTTATAATTTATAACTAAAAATTCCCCTGCATGAAAAACGCACACAGTTTAATTATTTTCTCCCTTTTACTTAATTTTATTAATTGATTTTAAAGTTTTCAAAAACCCACGTACCTTAAGTAATGTCAAAACGTTTGTTATGCATGAATTAATTAACAAATATTGCCTTGAAGGTTTACAGAAGATTTGCAATAAAATTAACCAAAAAATAAAAAAATTTAATTATTGGATTTAAAAATTTACATTGAAAAATAAGAACTCCAAAAATACTGATTATTTTTGATTCATCTTTTAAAAAACTTTGAAAACTTAAATTTTTAAAAAATGATATATTGTTTTGACTTGTCTTAAACTTTGGGCACTTAGAAATTTTCGTAATCTAATTTTTAAAAAAAATAAATTTTTAAAAACATAATGATTAAAATTAATATACCCGAAAAAATTGCACATTAAAAATCAACTTTGCTCTAATGATTTTATGCACGTTCTGATTTAATAAAGCAAAAGTATAATATTTTTTTTAAAAGTAATTTTGGATTAAATTTTTATTAAAAACTGGTGATTATTTGCCATTGATTAGTAAAAAACCATAGAGGACAAATTATAACAAAAAAAAGACTTAAAAGCCAATTTAAAAAAAACATTAAAATAAAACCTTTTCATTTTCCATCACAGAAACTGTAGATAAAAAGAAGGTTACCAAAACTAACTTTAAACATAAAGGCTCCGAAAGAATCAAACATGAATTTTTTTTGGGATCCTGATTCTGTTGACCTCAAGCAATGAGATTTCTATTTTTAAAAAACATAACTATAAACATTTAATTAATCGTTGAATGTAGGACGTTTTTTTTTGCTTGATGATTTTTTGTTTAATCCAAAATTAAACTTCTAAAAAAAATTTTTATCAATCGCTTTTTTGAAGATCTTTAAAAAGTCCGAAATTGAGGGCTTTACTACAACCTAAATTTGACAATAAAAAAATTAACTTATTGATTTTTTAAATCTCAATTAGGTACTTCAACCTTTTAACTCCCATTTTACATATTTTCTTATTTTATGTTTGATTTTTATGTAACACCAACTTTAACAATCAAATGCAAAATATTAATAAGAAAGAAGAACTTAAAGAAAGGGTAAACATTTTCTGGAAATAAGTTTTTATGAAATTATACCTATCTGGGAAAGATAAATGTATCTGTTTTTAAATTTTCCCTTAACTTTACGTTTTATTATTTTATTGGGAGGTTTGTGTCCTAAAAAACCCAAAAATATATCATCCTTTTATTCGTCTTTCCTTAATTAAATTACCCAAAATTACTGGTCTAAACCCCTCATTTCTCTAGTCTGACTTTCCGTCATTTGGGTGGGTTAAAATTTAAAACCCCCTAGATATGCAAGGTAGTTTTTAAATTTGGGGTTTTTTTTTATTTTCCCTTAAACTATATGTGGATACATTTCCCTTTTTTTTCTTTTCATTTCCCCTTATCTACTTCTTAGTGTAATTAAATGGGGTTCCGGGCCGGGGGAAAACAAGGGGGGAAAATAAATATTAAAATAATAATAAAAATTAAAAATGGTTGTTCCTAAAAAAAAGAAAAAAAAACAATATTACAACAAAGTTACCCAATGTAGTTTATTCTACTAAGAAAAAAACTAGATTGCTTTTGGGGACCACCTTTAAAAAAAAAAATCTTAGAATAAGTAATAATAAGATGGAAACAGGGCTTCAAACTTTCCCCCACTCCCTTTCCCCCAAATTAGAGCATTTCATTGTCCGGCTGCTAGATGGGGCCGGAAGGACAAAGGGTCCGGGGAAAATTTTTTCACAAAGGGCCGTTCAGGATCTTGTGAGCTAGCGCTGCACAATCCTTTTCTCTTTCACACACAGGACCTTTGCCACCTAGAGGGAAGAGTGGGAAAAATTCCTCCCTTTCACACACGCACAAGCAACACACCACGCACGCCACCCTTCTCTACCCCTGGGAACAGAGGGCGGTCAAAAGTCAGCGAGGCTAACCCCATCCGAGTACCTTTTACTAAAGCTCTCCGTTTCTTAGGACTTTGAATGCCAAGCGATATTTTTCGTACCCCGTCCCCTACCCCCATTTTACACATTTCAATATCACAAATAGGGATGGATGAGAAAGTTTAAAATTTAAAGAAGCTTATCCCTTCTTGCATAGGGAAATTGATTAATCACTGTACAATCAAAAAACACACGGGCCAAAATTTTGATTACAACATTATTTCCACAAGCGAAAGCAACTAAAGGGCCGACATTTAGTCCGCATGTCCACCTGTGGGACACTAGAAGATTTTTCCTGTAAGATTTTTAACTTTTGGGAATTTTTAAAAAGACACACATGTCTTACTGCCAGTTAGGGCTATCCTACATTTATACTGATGAAATGAGATAAGCACTGAATGATAAAAGTTAGAAAAATATTCTTTTCATTTATGTGGAGGAACAAAAGGGGCATAAAAACACCCCATTCACCCCCTCGTAATCTTTTGGAAATATGCATCAACTAACTTCTCTATCGCGTAATAACATGGGGTATCAAGTTGCGGAGCAATAAATTTTTAAAGGGAAAAAAAAAATTTTTTGTAAAAATTTAAAATTTTTTACTAAAAAAATTTAGAGCCCACTTCAGGGCCACATGTATAAGGGGCACTCTAGCAGTAGACTAAAGTCAATTAGGGGGGATAAAGGGTTTAAATCTGTCGGGTGACGGGTGGTTTTTCAAAAATGGGGTTTTCCACTCAAATTCGGTACACTATTCTAAATAATTTTTTCCCAATTTTTAAAACCTAGAATAATAGTTAATAGTTTTTATAACGAAAGGTTGAAGAAGGTGGAAAAAAAACAATTCCGGATATTAGGTCTACCCAATTTCATTTTTAAGGATAGGAATTTAGGAAAGGGAAAGCTTAGTTAGAAAATGTTCCCAAAATATATTGCGAGGGATAGGGAAAACCCTTAAGGGAAACCAACTTAATACACCCGGGTTGGATTTTTAAACCCAACTTCTCTGTCTTGTTAAAACCAAAAAAACAGACGGCACCATGTTTACTTGCCCACTGAAGTGGCTAAAATTGACTTCAAATACCTAATCAAATAATAATAAATGTGCCCTATTTTCCCCCACCCCCCCCTTCCCACCCACTAAAAATCGGGGCACTAGAAATCTTTAAATCCGTGTAGTTGGGTGGAACTCTAGTCCCCGCCCTTAGCTGGGCCACTTCCGGACGTCGTAAGCTTTTGTGCGTGTAATTTAAAACCTTTTAAGGGTTTTCCCCCCTTTTCCCTTTTTATAAAGGAGGGGAATCCCGGTGCTTTCCAGCAGGGGTTCCCCCATAGAGACAACCATACAAATCTTTCTCTGATTATCTCATCCCCCAAAGTGTATGTTTTTCCTCCTCCCGTACAATGACAGTCATTAAAAGACAGCGAGTAACAACTTGTAATTATTTTTACGTTTCACAACGGTTTTTTTTCCAACGAGTGTCCCCCCCCACCCTTTAAAAAAGGGGGGGATATTTTCTACAAACAAAAGGCACCCTTTTCAACCCCCTGGGGGGGTTTAAAACATTTTAAATTTTATTGTTACTATGGGTAATTTATTTTTTACCAAAATTTCTACTTCGTGCTATAAAAATTTTAGTTGAGCTAATTGTCAAACGGAGCTAAATCATATAAATGTATCTGAATTTTCTTAAAGTAAGTGGAAATATTTACGACAAAAAACCCTTAATACCCGACCGGATTGAGCCCTAGGCAACCATTAACACAAACCAATATATGATACTCACATAAATTCTCGCACCCATTTTCAAAAAGGGGGATTAACATATTGAAAACACGCTGTTAAAGTATTTCACAAGGACTGTGCGAGGATTTTTATTTTTTCAAATTTGAAGCAAACCGAATCGAGTAAATATAAATATTCTCGAAGTCCTTTGAAGTTTGAACGTTTATTTGTGAAATTTCATAATGGTTTAAAAATAATTTTAATTGGTTATTTTTATAACTGAATGCACTCACATTTATTTTGAAAAATGTTTTTTTTTTCCCAAAATTTTTGTAAAAATTTGGTTTTTATTCTTATAAATCAAATTATTATTAAATTTAATTTAGTTTTATTTATTAATATGATATGTAAGGATAATTACTCAAAATGGAAAAAAGCAATAATTTAACATAGCTAGGTTTATTTTAACTGTCAATATTTTAAATGATAAACCACCCCTTGAAAATTTTCAGGCCTTTTCGATATTGTTTTAGGGAAATTATTATGTCTGATTAATCTCGGTTCAAAAAATGAACGGAAAAACCCCCAAAATTTAATTAAAATTTAACTAATTTGAAAATTTCTGGACGAGTTTTTTTTTTCGAATTAAAGTCGAAGCGATATTTTTTTTCAAAGCCAAGCCAAAGTTTAAATTTCGCACATTCCTTTATTCTATTTTACTTTATGGAGGCAAAAATCACTATTTATTTTGGCGTTTCACATTCAAACAAATCCATGCCTTAAGGAATCAGACAAATTTTTAAAAAAAAATCTGACCCCTCAACTCTACAAGCCCCCAAAATTAAATAAAATTAAATAAAAAAAAATTAAAATAATTTTTTTAATAAAAAGAAAAAAAAATTTTTTTTTAAACTTTTTACGTTAGCTCTTGTTACGAAAGAAAGAAATAAAAGGGGGAAATTTGCCCCTAATAACAGGGCCGAGTTTTTGATCTCGCTCGACCTTTTTGGCATTCCTTTGATTGTGGGACTGACTTCCAGATTTGCCCCATAGAAACAAACCAAAAACAGAACACACTTTTTTGGGGCTCTCCAACCTAAAAGAGTCAAAATTAATTAAATGGGGTGTTCTGTAACAAGTTTTGTAAACATTTGGGGAAAATTTTTTAAAAACGGTTATTCCTTCGCCTTTTAAAACCGGGGTACACGCAACGAAGTTTACACAATTAGTAAGATTTGGGAAAGGGAAAAGTCGAAAGAAAAAGTGCCGCTTTTTGGGTTTTTTAAATGTGAAACCTTTTTAAAAAAACCCGTCCAATACGAAGTCAGATTCGAATCCCCTATCCGAGAAAAAAAAATAATTGACCATAAAAAGTCCACGTCCACTCGACAAACAGGAACCCAGACATTCCAATCCCGGAAAACCCCCCAATGAGGGAACTTACTTCACATGCCAACAACGGAAAACACAAATTTTTTTCTCCTACAAGTACCAGGCATTGCACGGGAGAAAACAAATCACTACTCAAAATGTATTAAACAGCACAAACGATAGTGAACAATGTTGTAGTTTTTTTTAACAACACAAATGATGCATCCGTTTAATTCTCAAATTTTTGGTATAATAAAGTAAACGTCCTAAAATATAATATTTTATACTATGTTTTTCTCTTATATATATAGAATTTTTAAAATCTCAAAATTAAATTTTATTTAAGCAACTAACCTAATCTAAGGCTCACAAAAAAAATTTAAATAATAAAAAACATTCGAGTTAAAAATTTGCCGTACCCTAAGTAAATTTTAAAAGTAGTTTCTTTGTTTTGTTACTACCCATAATTAAGAAATGCCCTTTAAACGTCAGACTTGAAATAAATGTAAAGACTGTGCACTTTTATAGTTACAAAAAAAATAGATTGAGGGAAGTTGACTCGGCCCAGTAAAGTCACTCTACTAAAAATATCATAAAAATTGATTGATAATAAACAGAGAAAAAACAGATCAACTTTTCCTAGGAAGGGAACTACCTGCGTGGTTTGTAAAAGTTTTATTCCGCGCTGTTTTCTCTCCCACATCAACGTTTTTAAAACCCCGCTCGATTTTTTTTAGTTGTTTTCTTTGTCACCGTCCATATGTTTCCTCCACAGCAACTTCCGCGCAAAAATCTTTGTTTTGAAACCCCCGCCTATTTTTTTTACTGTTGTTTTTTTTTGTCAAAACCTCCAAATTTTTTGTATTTTCAACAGGACCAAGGACAGTGTGTGTTTGATTAAATTTCATGTGTTTTTTATTGGTTAGGCTAGGTTTATACAAATTTTACAACTAAATTAGTAAGAGTTACTTCCCTAGGTACAGTCAACTCGACTAGTAAATTTTTAACGAAATTCTCACTTTTTCTTTTTTAACAACTTTTACTAAAAAACCATAAGATCGCTTTACCTAGGCCGATACTCTTACTGGAAAATCTTTTTCCTGAAAAATAAAAACCAAGTCCACTTAACGGGGTCAAAATATCTAATGTTTTAATTTTTTCAATGGTTTAAATTTTTTAAATTTTTTAAAGATGGAACATAATTTTAAGTTCACTATTTTTGTAAAAAAGGGAAACGTTTAATTTTTCTTTTTTTTTGACCAATTAGTCACACTTTTGATTTTGGATACAAAAAAAAGGGATTGTCCATTTCGCGAATTTTTCTAAAACAAAAAAATAAAATTATTAATTTTGTTGGGGGGAAAAACGATATTGGGAAAAAAATAAGGTTTTTTAAGTTACGTGCCGAGACACTATCTAGGGGGGCGGGTTGGACCCCCCCAAACCACTGTTTGCACTTTCCTTATCCACGGCTTTGGACTGGGTGACCTTTCCGGGCGATGACGTAATTCCCAACCCCGAAAAAGGATTGGGGGCCCCGGGGAAAAAACTGCGTAGAAGGCTGCCCACTTCCGGAATGGCCTTTAAATTATGGGCACCCAAGTCTCGACAGATCATTTTCCAGTCAAAAAGGTGCGCCAAAATGACCTCAGAACTGTTGGAAGCATACATCCTCATCATATACGTTTGCAGGTGTCCCCAACAGGACAGCAAGTTAGGATTGGCCTGACAACTACTTGTACAGAGTCAGACATTTCCCTTCTAAACAGCGTTTTCCCTGCTAAGCAGGGCCAGATTCCCATTTTGCATAACCATGAAAAATCTCAAGTCAGTGTAGTCGCCGGGGTCATTGGTGTCGAGCTTATCCCAGATACTTACCCATTTTGCCCATCTGATCTGCCTCTTAACAGCCGGAGTGGGTCCGGCCTTAAACTTTTTTTTTTCGTGTGAAAGCTCTTGGGCTCTTTTCCACACTAATACTTGTGCTCCAGGGGGAAAAACCACCCTCCAACGCACAGGTGCTCTGGAGTCACCCCCGCCACTACCCCCCCACGACAAAGCTACAAACCCGTGTCGCCCCACAACAGTGTCATTTTATGTATAAGAATTTAGAATACGTTAACATACAGACGAAGAGCACCGGGCCCACGGGGAAACCCCTGTGGCTACCACCAAAAAAGATTCTGACTTGGGGGGTGGTTTCCCCAAAAGTAGGAGAAGTGCGGTGGGATAGAAAAGATTCTACAACCTTAACTAGGTAAAGGTTTTTTAGGAAAGGATTTAAAAAGGGAAAACCTTTGTGCTAAACAGTCGAAGGCCTTTTCCACGTCGAAAAACCCCCACCACACTTTTTTGTTGAATTCCTCGTGACCTGTCCACGACCGGGTGGTTGGTGAACTACGGGCCCCCAAAGCCGAACTGCCGCCAAAAATATGCCCCCCTCGCAACAATTCGGCATCTCTCAGTAAATCCTCGAACAACCTACCCAAACGTCAAGGACCGGTTTGGTCGTAAGATGAACAGGGTGATCCTACCCGGGTTTATAAAAACAAAGACGTTTGCGTGCTTCCAGAGCTCGGGGAAAGGGCTCAGGGCAGGATGGCTTGAATAACTTCACGAGGAGGGAAAACGCCTTCAAAGGGCGCTTTCTGAGGACCCTAAAAGATACCTTATAGCCCGGGGCCTTTTTTTAGTCTTGAGTGGCTAAAATCCACGAATTTCTGTCATATCCGTGGGTTTAGGGTTCATACAAGGTATGTACTGATCGACCGTTAATCTGAGCTACTTTGCAATGTAAAACCCGGGCCAGTCGTCTGTCGTATAAATTGTGCCTTTAATGCCACAAGAGCATTTTCCAAATCCTGGGCATATTTGGGGCCCCCATAACAAACCTAAAATTTGCCTTGGTGCGGTGAGCCACATCAACGGGCCCCTCATGCACTACAGGGGCCCCGTACTGCAGGCACAGCTCTCAATCTTTTTCCCCCAAAAAATTTCCGGATTCCCTTGACCACCCGCAAACAAGGTCATTTTGTTCCCGTTTGGGCCTTTTAAACTTGTCCCTCGAGATTTGCCTTTCCCCAGCCGATTTTTCTTTTGGGCGTGCCTGAGGATAGAATTTGGGGAAAAAGTCTGTGGGGCCTTCTTTGGGTGGGCCCCCCGATCAAAACTCCCAAATGACCCTTTAGGCGGGAAATTATGAACTCCGCACCGCGATCAAAATTTGTCGCGTTGAAAGGAGGGGTGAGCCCAACCTCTCCTCAAAACATTCGGACCGTACCATCATGCACTTAAGTGGGGGTTTTTTGATGTGTCTATGAAAAAACACGCACGTCCAAGTTTATAAGGGCGGGATTGTACCGAGTGATCTCAGCAAGACCCACCCCTAACGCCTCTGACCTCTGGGGAAACAAATCAAGGACGTCCCAGAAACCAAGGGGGTTTTGAGAGAAGTGGGTGGGGTGGGACGGGGGGAACCCACCAACCGTGTAGATTACGTCGCGGAGAATCCACCACGAACCCACATAATTCTAGATGCCATGAAGGTTTTTTAGCGTTGAAGTCTTTACCGATTAAAACAGGCATGGTACCTCGAAGCAGCACCTCCCCCTTTAGCCCTCGTAGCCCGGTCAAACTGGCGGGAGGAGGGAAGTAGATGGAAATGAATTGGGACTGGACCGGTAGAGGTCCCCCAGTTGGATAGCCGTTGATTCCATGTGTTGGAAGGGGGGAAACGAGATGACATGATGGTCAAGGCCCCTCCGGACCAGGACTGACATCCCACCCCTTCCCCCATACCCCGCTTGGTCACTCCGATGGAAGGTGAACTCACTAACGAGAACCCCATTGCAGAGCGCAAGTGTGGTTTATCCCAACAGCATTAGTCGACACGATAGCTTGCCAGAAACTTTCAAGCTCCCAAACCCTTTTTCCTCGTGACTCCTTTAAGCGTTCCAGAGTGCGACCGTTGACTCCTTCAGCACTAGTGGTCCTCTATTTAGGTGTTCTGCCATGATAGACCAGGTAACGATGATTTGTTCCATTACCAGTGGCCATGGCTACTCCTGAGGATTCCTGGACCTTCCTCAAGAGACTTGATGAAAATTCCATGGATAAGCCCCGGAATGCCTTTGAGTACTCAATTCAATTTTTTAGATTTGCATTCTCACTCCTGAATATGGTGAGGGGGTTTGGGTGGAGGTGACAGGGTTTAAAAGGGTAGGAGGGGGATTGGTAGGAAAGGTAGAGGAGGTACTAAGGGGCGCGTATATTGAAGCCGTTTGCGGGGGGGGGAATTGAGGGTTTGGGATTGGAAAAAGGGGTGGCTTGAATGGGTCCTCAAAGAGAGGGAAAAACCGAATGCCACTGTGCTGGTAAGGTGGGTTTGGCAGGTGCCTAGGCCTGAAGTGGAGTGGTTTGGTCTCCCGACAGGACACTGGTGAAAGATTGCACCAGCGATTTGGTGTTGGAAACTGGAGTCACGGGTTTCCTTCCGTACCCCAACGTGCCCCAAGTGCTTCTGGGCCCTTTGCTAGACCATTTCCCTCCTCCCTTCTTGACCATGGATGCCCGCACAGTCCTTGCCAACCGCAAAAGGGGGAAAAAAATTTTTTAAAAAAAAATTTTTTTTTTTTTTTTTTTTTTTCCCCTTTTAATTGGTTGGGGGGGGAAAAAAATTTTTAAAAAAAGGGGGGTTTTTAAAAAATTTTTTTTTTTTTTTGGGGTTTCCGGGGGGGGTTGGGGGGGGGAAAAAAAAGGGGGGGGCCCCCCAAAAAGAAAAAACCGGGGGGGGGTTTTTCCCGGGGGGGGGGGGGTTTTTCCCCGGGGGAAAGGGGGGGGGGGGTTTGGGGGTTTGGGGGGAAATTCCTTTCCCCTAAACCCCCCCCGGGGGGAAAAAAAACCCCCCCTTTTTCCCCGGTGGCCCCCCCAAAAAAACCCCCCCGGGCCCCCCCTTTGGGGCAAAAAACCCCCCCCGGGGGGGGGGGGTTTTTTTTTCCCCCCCAAACCCCCCCAAAAAATTTTTTTCCCCCAAAAAGGGAAAAAAATTTTTTTTTTAAAAATTTTTAAAAGGAAATTTTTTAAAAAAAAATTTTTTTTTTTTAAAAAATTTTTTTTAAAAAAAAAAAGGGGGGGAAAAAAAAATTTAAAAAAAATTTTTCCCAAAAAAAAATTTTTTTCCCTTTGAAAAATTTTTTTCCCCCCTTTAAAAAAACCCCAAAAATTTTTAAAAAAAAAAATTTTTTTTTTTCCCCCCCTTTTTTAAAAGGGTTTTTTTTTTAAAAAAATTTTTTGGGTTTTTGGGGGGGGTTTTTTCCCCCCCGGGGGGTTTTTTTGGGGGGCCCACAATTTTTTTTCCCCCCCCAAAACCCCCCCCCAAAAAAAAAAAAATTTTTTTTTCCCAAAAAACCCCCGGGGAAATTTTCCCCCCAAAGGGTGGGGGAAAAGGTTCCAAGGCAAAAAAACCTTTCCCAAAAATTTTTTTAAAAAGGCCCCAAAATTTTTAATTTTTCCCCCCCCCCGGGGGAAAATTTTTAAATTTTGGGGCCCCAAAATTAAAAAAAAAGGGTTTCCCCCCCAAAAAAAAACCCCTTTTTCCCAAAACCCCCCCCCCCCCCAAAACCCCAAAAAAGGGGGGCCCCCCCCTTTTTTTCCCCCCCCCCTTTTTCCCCCCCCCCCCCCCCGGGGAAAAAAAAAAAAAAATTTTTTTTTGGGGGGGTTGGGGGTTTTTTTATTTTTTTTTGGGGGAAAAAAAAAGGAAAAAATTTTCCCCCTTTTTGGAAAAATTAGGTTTTAAAAACCCCAAACCCCGGGGTTTTTTTAAAAAAAAATTTCCCCCCCCCCAAAAAATTGGGGAAAAAAAATTTTGGGGCAAAAAAAGGAAATTTTTTTTCCCCCAAATTGGTTTTTTGGGAATTTTTTTTCCCCCCCGGAGAAAAAAGGGGTAATTTGGGGGGGAAAGGTTTTTGGGGGGGGGGGGTTTTTTTTTTTCCCCCCCCCAAAAAAAATTTTTAATTTTCCCCCAAAACCCCTTTTTTTTTTTTCCCCTTGGGGAAAAGGGGGGGAAAAAATTCCGGGGGTTTTTTTTTTTTTTTTAAAAAAATGGGGAAATTAAAAAAAATTTTTTTGGGGGGGGGAAAAAAAATTTCCCCTTTTTTTTTGGGGGTTTTTTCCCCCCCCCCCCCCAAAAACCCCCCCCCCCCCCCCCTTTTTGGGGTTTGACTTTTTCCCCTAAAAAAAAAAAGGGGGGTTTTTCCCAAAACCCCCCCTTTTTAAAAAAAAGGGGCCTTTTTTTAAAAAAAAAACCCCCTTTTGGCCGGGGGCCCCGGGGGGTTTTTTGGGGCCCAATTAGTCCGCATGTCCACCTGTGTGGGTAGCAATTAGAATGATTTTTCCTGTAAGATTTTAATTTTGGGAAAATTTATAAAGAGACGAGCATCATGTCTTACTGCAGTTAGGGCTATCCGTACATTTATACTGTTTGAGAGATGAGATAAGCACTGAGATGATAAAAGTTAGAAAAATATTTCTTACATTTATGTGGAGGAACATAGTGTCAGTAAAAAAATCACCCCATTGCACTCCGTCGGTAATCTTTGGAAAATATGCATCTAACTAACTTCTCTGATCGCGTAATAACAGTGTGGGTATCAAGTTGCGGAGCAATAATATGAGGCTAAGAAAAAATTGATTTTTATTATATTATTTCTACTAAAATAGATTTAGAGCCCACTTCAGGGCCACATGTATAAGGGACTACTCTAGCAGTAGACTAGACTGTCAATTATGGGGAGATCAAGGTTCAAATCTCGGTCGGGTTGAACTGAGGGTGGTTTTACAAAATGGTTTTCCACTCAAATTCGGGTACACTTATTCTAAATATATTCTTCCAATTCTTAAAAACTCTAGAATAATTAGTTAATAGTTGTATAACGAATGGGTTGTAAGATGAGGTGGCAAAAAATATACAATTCCGGTATATAGGTCTACCTATCTACATTTATAGGGATAGGAATGAGGAAGGTAAAGCTTAGTTAGAAAATGTTTCCAACATATATGTGCTGAGGGAGTAGGAAACCGTTAAGGTAAACACAACTTAATACACCCGGTGGATTTGAAACCCAACTTCTCTGTCATGGTTAAACCAAACAAGACGAGACTGGCACCTATGTTTACTTGCCCACTGATGTGGCTAAAATTGACTTCAAATACTCGTAATACAAATAATAATAAATGTGCCCTAGTTCCCTCATCTCCCCCCTTCCCACCCACTAGAAAATCAGGGACACTAGTAATTTCAAGTCTGTGTAGTTGGATGGCAAGCTGCTAGTCTCGCTCTTAGCTGGCCACTCTCGCGAGCGTCTGTTAAGCTTCGTGCGTGTAATTAAACCTTTCAAGGGTTTCCCTCCTTCTCCCTTGTTAGTAATGGAGGGGAATCCCTGGTGCTATTTTTACCAGCAGGGGGTTCCCCCAATAGATGACACTCTATACATATATCTTTCTCTGATTATCTCATCCCCCACGTGTATGTTTTCCCTCCTCGCCGTACAAGTGATCAGTCATTAAAAGACACGCGAGTAACATACATTGTAATTATTTGGTTACGTTACACTAACGGTTCTTTTCCAACGAGTGTCACCCTCCCCACCTTTAAAAAGGGTGGGGGATATTGTCTACAAACAAAAGGCACCTTGTTCAACCCCGTGGGAGGGTGTTTAAAATCATTTAATTGTATTGTTTACTATGGCTACATTTTATTTTTCTACCACATATTACTACATGTCTGTGCTATAAAAATTTTAGTTGAGCTATATTGTCAAGCGTGAGCTAAATCTATATTAAATGTATCTGAATTTTCTTAAATGTAGAGTGGAAGATATTTACGACAAATAAACCTTAGTATACCCGACCGGGATTTGAGCCATAGGCTAACCATTATCAGCAAACCATATGATATGAGACTCACATAAATTCTCGCACCCATTGTCAATAAGGGCATTAACATATTGAAAACATCGCTGTTAAAGTATTTCACAAGGACTGTGCGAGGATTTTTATTTTTCAATTCGAAGCAAATCCGAATCGAGTAAATATAGAATATTCTCGAAGTCCATTTGAAGTTTGAACGTTATTTGTGAATTGCTAATGGTTTTAAAAATATTATATTTGGTTATTTTTATAACTTAATGCACTCACATTATTTGAAAAATGTTTTATTGCCCAAATCTTTGTAATAATTGGTTTATTCTTATAAATTAAGTTATTATTAAATTAATTTAGATTTATTTTATTAAAAATGAATGTAATGGATATTTAGCTCAAAAATGGAAATAGGCAATTTTTAAAAATAGTAGGTTATCTTAACTGTAATATTTTAAATGAAAATCCCACCCCTTGAATAACTTTCAGGCCTTTTCGATATTGCTTATGGAAATTATTTGTGCTGTTTTAAATCAGTCGGTTCAGAAAATGAAGTATAAAACCCCCAAAATTTAATTAAAAATTTAAATTTAAATTTGAGAATTGTTGGACTGGAGTTTTTTTTTTCGAATTGAAGTCGAAGCTGATATTTGTTTCGTGCCAAGCCAAAGTTTAAAGTTTCGCACATTCCTTTATTCTAGTTTATTATATGGAGGTCAAAATCACTAGTTTACTCTTGGCGTTTTCACTTTCAAACGTAACCCCATGCCCTTAGAGGGAATCAGACTATATATTAAAAAATGACGCCTCAACTTCATACATAGCACCCAAATTTAAATAAAATTGTATAATAATAAAAAATTATCAATAATTATTTAATAAAAAGTTTAAACATTTATTTTAGACTGTTACGTTAGCTTTTTGGTTATCGAAAGAAAAAAATATAATGGGGAAATTTGCCCTTATATAACAGGCCGAGATTTGAGTCTCGCTCGCCCTTTTGGTTTTCCATTGTTTTTGTAGGACTGATTCTCAGATGTTGACCAATGAGAGACCTAACCAATAACAATGAACACACATTTTGAAGGCTCTCCAACCTATAAGAGAGGTCAAATATTAATTCCATCGGGTGTTCTTTTAACAAGTTTTGTCAACAGTTTGGGGTTCAATTATTTAAAACGGTTATTCCTATCGCCTTTTCCCGGGGATACACGCAACTGTAGTTACACTAATTAGCTAATGATTTGGAAGGAACGTCGAAAGAAAATGTGCTCGCATTTTTGGGTTATTAAAGTGTGAAACCATTTAATAAAACACCGTCCTAATTACGCAATGTCAGATTTCGAATCCCCTATCCGATGAAAAAAACTAATTGAGCCAGTAAAAAAGTCCACGTCCACTCGACAAGAATGGAACCCAGACATTCCAATCCCCGGAAACCAAACCAAATGAGCTGGACACTTACTTCATGCATGCCAACAAACGGGAAAACACATTTTTATTTTTAACTCTCTACAAGTACCAGGCATTGCACGGGTAGAAAACAAATCATACTCATACTGTATTAAAAAAGCACAAATGATAGTGAACAATGTTGTAGTTTTTTTAACAACACAAATTTATGGGCATCCCGTTTAATTTTCAAATTCTTGGTATAATAATGTAAACGTCCATAAAAAAATATATATTTTATACTATCGTTTTTCTCTTATGAGTATATAGAATTTAAGATCTCAAAATTAATTTTTATTTAAGCTAACTATACCTAGAGTCTAAGGCTCACAAAATATATATACAAGTAATATAAACATTCGAGGTTAATATCTGCCCGTATCCTAAGTAATTATAATAGGTATGTTCCTTTGTTTTGTTATACCCATAATTAAGATAATGCCATTTAAGACGTCAGACTTGAAATAAGTGTTAAAGACTGGACTTAAAATATGTTACAAGAAAAGAAGATTGTTAGGGAGAGTTGACTCGGCCCAGGTAAAGTCGACTCTTACTAAAAGTTCAGTAAAAGTTGATTGATAATAAACAGAGAATAAACAGATCAACTTTTCCTAGGAAGAGTTAAAATATGCCCGCTGTGGTTTAGTAAAAGTTGATCCCCCGCTGTTGGGTCTCCACATGCAACTGTTTTGAATATCCCAGCTCGATTTGTTTACTGTTGTTTTCTTTGATCACTCGTCCATATGTTGCTTTTCCCCATGGGAACTTGAAAGCACATCTTTGTTTTGAATATCCCGCTCTATTTGTTTACTGTTGTTTTTTGATTTACTCGTCCCTTTGTTGTAGTTTTCAACAGTGACCAAGGATTCAGTGTGTGTTTGATTAATTAGTTTCAGTGTGTTTTTTGGTTAGGTTAGGGTAGGTTATCAAATTTTACTAACTCAAGTTAGTAAGAGTGTCTTTCCCTGGAAGCAACTCTGACTAGTAAATGTTGATCGAAATTCATCACTTTTCGCTTTTAATCAACTTTTACTAAAAAGACCAGTAAGAGTCGACTTTACCTAGGCCGAGTCGACTCTTACTGGAGATCTACTTTTCCTGTAACATATACATACCAAGTCCACTGAATCGGTGGTCAAAATATCTAATGTGTTAATCTTTCAATGGTTGTAAATATATTTTATTTTTTAAAGATGGGAACATAACTTTAAGTTTCACTATGTAGTGTACAAATGGAAACGTTTAACTTTCTGTTTTTTGACCAATTAGTCACACTTTATGATTTTGGATACTAAAAACAAACGGATTGTCGCATTTCGCGAAGTTTCTGAAACATATAAATAAAATATTATTAATATTGTTGGGGGGAAAAACGTATATTGGGAAACAGAATAAGGGTTTTTAGAGTTACGTGCCGAGACACTATTCTATGGGGGCTGGTTGAGAGCCTCCCAAACCACTGTTTGACACTTTGCTCTTATCCGAGCAGGGCTTTGGGACGTCGGTGACACATTCCAGGGTCGATGACGTAATTCCCAAGCCCCTGGATAAAAGGATTGGTGGCACCGGGAAATCTGTCGTAGAAGGACTGCGCCATCTTCCGGAAGTGGTCCTTAATTATGGGCATCTCAAGGTCTCGATGCAGAGTCATATTCCAGTCATACCAAGGTGCGTCCACAATGATCCTCAGATACTTGCTCTGGAATGCATACATCTCATCATATACGTGTATGCTAGGTGTCCCCAAGCAGGACAACGCATAGTGAGGATTGGCCTGAGCAACTACTTGTACAGAGTCAGACAGTTCCTTCTAGACAGGGCGTTTTACGCCTGCTAAGCAGTGGGCCTAGGATTCCCAGCCTTTGCATAACCATGTTAAGTCTTCTAAGTGCAGTGTAGTCGCCTGGTCAGTATGGTGTCGAGCTTATATCCCAGATACTTAGCAATATTTGCCCATCTGATCTGCTCTCTTAACAGCCGGAGTGGGTCCGGCCTGTAGAACTTTCCTTTTCGTGTGAAGAGCTCTTATAGGCTCTTTTCCACACTAATACTTGTGCTCCAGGTGGTCAACCACCTCTCCAACTGCATCAGGTGCGTCTGGAGTCACCTCTCCGCCAGCTACCCTCACCACGACTACGCTACTAGAGCCGTGTCGTCCACATACAGTGTCAGCTTGATGTAATAAGAATTTTAGGAATATCGTTAACATACAGACTGAAGAGCACCGGGCCCACGAGGAACCCTGTGGCTATCCAGCCAAAATGATTCTGACTTGGGAGGTGGTGTTCCCAAAGGTAGTGGAGAAGGTGCGGTGGGATAGATAAGATTCTACAACCTTAACTAGGTAGAAGGGTAAGGTTCATGGAAAGGAGTTTGAAAAGGAAACATTTGTGCTAAACATGGTCGAAGGCCTTTGCACGTCGATAAAAACCGCACCAGTCAGCTTGTTGATGTTGAAGTTCCTCGTGACCTGTTCCAACGAACCGGATGAGTTGGTGAGACGTAGCGTGTCCCACCCAAAAGCCGAACTGCTCGTCCAACAATATGCCCACCTCGCGATCATGTCGGGTCAGTCTCGTCAGTATAAGTCCATCGAACAACCTACCCAAACAGTCAAGCGACCTGTTGGTCAGTAAGATGAAGCTAGGGTGAGGTCCTTACCAGGTTTATAAAAGCAGAAGAACGTTAGCGTGCTTCCAGAGCTCGGGGAAGTGACTCAGGAGCAGGATGGCTATGAATAACTTCACGAGGAGGTAATTCGCCTTCAAGGTCAGCTTTCTGAGGACCACGTTATTGATACCTTATAGCCCGGGGGCCTTGTTTAGTCTTAGAGTGGCTAAAGTCCACGATATTTCTGTCATATCCGTGGATTCAGGTTCATACAAGGTATGTACGTGATCGTACCGTTAATCTGAGCTACTTGTGCAATGTGAACCGTGTCAGACAGGTCGTCTGTCGGTATAAATTGTGCCTTTAAGTGCTCAGCAAGAGCATTGACCAACTCCTGGTCATAGTTGGTCCCCCTGTTACAACCTAAAATAGTTGGCCTTGGTGCGGTGAGCCACATCAACGGCCTCGTCATGCACTACAGGGACCTGTACTGCAGGCACAGCTCTCAATCTTGTCCTCCCAGACAATTTTCCGGTATTCTTGGACCCCCTCGCGAAACTAATGGTCATTTTTGTTCCCGTTGGCCTTGTATAACTGGTCCCTCGAGATTTGCCTTCCTCAGCCGATTTTTCTTCTGGACGTGCCTGAGGATAGAATTGGGTTAAAAAGTCTGTGGCGCCTTCTTAGGATGGTGCCTCAGAGTCAAATCTTCAAGTGACCTTTTATGGCGGAAGTTTATGAACTCCGCACCGCGATCGATTTGTGCTGCTGTTTGAAAGGTAGGGGTGAGTCCCAACCTCTCTCTCAACACATTCGGGATCCTGTACCAGTCAGTGCACTTAAGGTGGGGTTTTTCGATGTGTCTATGAAGGACACTGCACGTCCAATGTTCATAAGGACGGGGTTGTGATCCGAGTGTATCTCAGCTAGAGACTCCACCACTAACTGCCTTCTGATCCCCCTGGAGAAAACAAAGTCAAGGACGTCCGAGAAAACCAAGGGGATTTTTGAGAGAAGTGGGTGGGGGTGGGACGGCGGGAACCCACCAAGCCGTGTAGATTACGTCGCGGAGAAATCCAGCACGAACCCACATAATTCTAGAGTGCCATGAAGGTTTCTTAGCGTTGAAGTCTTTACCGATTAAAACAGGGATGGTACCTCGAAGCAGCACCTCCACGTCAGCCCTCGTAGCCCAGTCAAACTGGCGGTAGGGAGGGAAGTAGATGGAAATGATTTGCACTGGACCGGTAGAGGTCACCAGTTGGATAGCCGTTGATTCCATGTGTTGGAAGGGAGGAAACGAGATGACATGATGGTCAAGGCCCCTCCGGACCAGGACTGACATCCCACCCCTTCCACATACCCGCTTGGTCACTCCGATGGAAGGTGAACTCTACTAACGAGAATCTCATTGCAGAGCGCAAGTGTGTTTATCCCAACAGCATTATGTCGACACGATAGCTGGCCAGGAAACTTTCAAGTCAACCTTCTTCCTCGTGACTCCTTTAGCGTTCCAGAGTGCGACCGTGAGCTCCTTCAGCACTAGTGGTCCTCTATTCAGGTGTTCTGCCATGATAGACCAGGGAGACGATGATTTGTTCCATTACCAGGTGGCCATGGCTACTCCTTGAGGATTCCCGGAACCTTCCTCAAGAGACTTGATGAAAAGTTCCATGGATTCAGCCCCGGAATGCCTTTGAGTAGCTCAATTCAATTTTTTAGATTTGCATTCTCACTCTCTGAATATGGTGAGCGGGTTGGGTGTGGAGGTGACAGGGGTTAAAAGGGTAGGAGGGGGGATTGGTAGGAAAGGGTAGGTGGAGTACTAAGGGGCGCGTATATTGAAGCCGGTTGCGGGGGAGGGGGAATTGAGGGTTGGGATTGGGAAAGGAGTGGTCTTGAATGGGTCTCAAATGAGAGGGAAAAACCGAATGCCACTGTGCTGGTAAGGTGGCTTTGGCAGGTGCCTAGGCCTGAAGTGGAGTGGTTGGTCTCCCGACAGGACACTGGTGAAAGATTGCACAGCGGATTTGGTGTGGAGCTGGAGTCACGGTTACCTTCCGTACCGCAACGTGCCCCAAGTGCTTCTGGCCTTCGCTTAGACCATCCGTCCTCCCTTCTTGACACATGGATGCCCGCACAGTCCTTGCCACCCGCAAGGACCTGTACGTGGGACATCCATGCTCATCGGCTCCTGAGCAGTGAAGACCCTTCGGGGGTGACCGTCTCTCCTCCGGGCAACCACCCTTCTCGTGGTCACCACCGCAAAATCCACACCTAGAGTTATCACGGCAATACCTCCAACATGTCCAAAACAGAAACAATTCTTGCATTGAAGACTTCTGACCTAGGAACCACCGTATTAAATACCCTAGTCACGGAAGGCTCAGAGAACATGAACTGTGGAGTGATCCAGGTAGTAGAGAGGGGTTGGCGTGGTCTGTGCAAATGTGGAGGAAAGATACAAGGGTTGACTCAACACTGATGCACAACAAGGTTTCCTTAAAGAAGTTGAGCCAGTGACAAATTTAAGCCTTCTATGATTCTTGGTTTAGTCTATGAATCACATGAACTAGTGGTCAAACGTTCTAAGGTGCTAGTATTCCAAAAGTAAAAAAAAGTGAGTATTCACGCCCTCAGTTTCCTAAAATAAGTATTCAACGTTTTAAATTTATAGTTTAATAAGTTTCATTTTAATAGATAAGTAATCTGTTTATCTGAATATATAGTTATCAGTAAAAGATAAAATAATATATAGATTTTACCTATTAGTGTAAATATGAAACTGCTTTCCAAACTGAACTTTAATACTTCTTTGGATATAATAATTAAATTTCTTCTGTAGTTTCTATTTAGATTTAAAGATTATATATTTGCTTATTGACCAAGCTAGATAGAAAATAAATAAGTACGACATTTAATAGCAATTATATTAATAGAAAGTATACGTTGTTCCCGTAGCTTAGCATGTCAGTCTCACAAAATCAAAATTCATAAAACTATGCCCAAATTTCACATCACATTTTCTTAACAAGTTTTCAAGATTGTATCTTTTTGGCTTTGAATATATTACGTTACATACAGACAAACACACAGATAGTAATTTATTTTTATTTATTTATTACTATATCTAAGACCAAGGTGGTTAAATCTTATTTTTGAAGTATACGAGGAAGGATGTAATAGAATAAACGCACCCACGCTAGTTTGAGAAAATTACATTAAAAATTTAGATGGGAAAATCACACCCATCTGAAATTTGATCTCCAAATTTCCCAACAATGCCAAACCAGATTATTAAATCCTTTCGATTTAGAGCGTGTAATCTTTGGTAAACAATTACAGAATTCCAATGAAACTATTTATTTTATTTTGTCCTGGAGATGTCATGAATGAAGATCTTTCAAATATTTGTTTATGTATCTAGTTTAATATTTAATTAAAATTCAATAAAATAGGAAAAATATCTATATGTCTATATAATATGTATTTGTAATCAATATTGAATTTTTTAAAGTTTATATTTCTCACGCAACTAAATCAGTCTTTTTTTAATCCAATTAAACTAACTACCAAAATTATCTCTAAGTTGGTTAGCTTGCAACTGACAAGGTGCTTGTATTTTGTTTGTTGGGCTTCGATTAATGGACACTCCAGACAGGCTTGCCACATGATATCACAAAGAAAAATACATGATACTATTAATTGAGCAAGTGCCTCACGAGTGAGTCTTCCACAGAAAATTGTATGTTTGAAAAGCTACAAAGTTCAAATGCGCTTTTGATATTAAAAGTTACAAGGAATTTGGGATGTGAGACGTGACAACATTATTAGAATAATAACTTACAAACTAAATCTACATAAAATGGTGGTATTTTTTTTCCGTGTAACCAAGATATAGTTTTCGATTTGTTTGCATCTCACTAACAGTTTAGGATTTACATTATATTTAATAATTCTGCTTTTGAGTTAGGTAATAGTAAGATTTAATTTTATGGAAGTGTATAAGCATTTGGGTAGAGGAAAGGTGGAAAACAAATTAGAAAAAGATCCATTAGTAAACCCTCTCCCGAGATTTAACCAAACATCCTTGTCTTTGGGCCCAGTATAGTTTATTGCAAAAGTGACCCCTTCAAAGTTTTGTGGGTCTTTTTATAGTTTATCTCCAAGATTTACTCCCAAAGTTTTTGGGGAAAATTATAAATATACCATATTTTACACACACAATAATTACAAAAAATTTACAAGCAAATCAATGTATTTAATAATAGGTTTTAAAGGGAGAAATTTTATATAAATATATATATATTTATATATATTATATATATTATATATATATATTATATTATTCAAAATACTTACACCCTAATGTGTTTCTCTTAACGCCAGTTGAATCCCTTTCGGTTCTAAAAAACCTTTACTATCAACCAAACATAATATACTAAATGCACAATTTAGGGCCCTTTTTCAACAGTTGTTTTATTAATTATTTAATTTGGGAGAAAAAACTGAAAAAAATACTTTAAAAAAAAAAAAAAACTATTACTAATGCTGCAACTTTTTCTTTTAGCTTCTCTTCAGCCAGTAGTATAGTCAGTTTACCTAAACACGGGAGTTGAACAGGTTGGGATTGGGTCCTCTGTGCAGGTGCTAAAAACGAATTATAATATCAAAAATTCAAAGACAAAAGTGGTTGTATGAAAAAAAATAGTTTTGAATTTTTTTTTCTCCTTGAATACAAAGTACTGAAAAAATATTTATTAGGTTTATAATCCAAGGAAAAATAAAAAAATAATAAAAGCAAAACTTTATTAAAATTTGGGAAATTTTAAAAAAAATAATTATTTAAAGCGAGGTAAAAATTTATTATGAATAAAATTTCCCCTTTAAAAGGCCCTTTGCAAGGGTATCGAGCCCAAGCCTTCTTTTAAATATTTAGGTGCCTTTAAACACAAAAAAAAGTGTACTATCTTTCATATTTTTTTTTAGAATCGTCCTGTCCGGGCCTTTTACCCCACTTCATTTTACTAATTGAAGGGGGGATTTAGAAAGGATGGAGTTGAATTAAATGTATTCTTTTGATTTTCTGAGGGGGGTTTGGGAAAAAATTGTGATTTTAAACGCTCATTAATTTCACACTGCCGGGAAATTTTAATCACGGGCCCCGTCCTCATGGCATATCAAGGGCTTATGGGGTTTTATATTTTTTTTTTCTGCACACTGTAGCGCGTTTCCAGTTATTAGATTAATATTTAGTAGGCTATTTAAAACCATGATTTAAAAAATGTTTAAAGTTTGCACTGGTAAAATTTGGGGTTTTTTAAAATTAGGTTTTCCTCGATCATTTTTACATGATTTTTAAATTTTTTGAGGTTTTAAAAATTTTTTTTTAATTTAAAAACAAAAAGCCCGTACATTTATTTAAAAACCCCCTAAAATTTAAAAAAAAGGGCACCAAAAAATTTAAAGATTTTAATTTTGTAATTTTAATCATTAATTTTTTTTAAAAATTTTTTTTTAAATGTAGAGATGTGTCCCCTTAATTTTATTAGTAAGTATGCTATGTGTTATTATCAATATTTTTGTTTACAAAATTTTTACCAATCGCACGTCCTAGTGAATACTAATGTGATTTGGGAGTCAGAAACCTTAATCACTTGGTATGGTTTCCACTTTCTAATTTATTCATTTGTTCAATAACCACTCGAGCGTTTAAAATATATCAATGTGGAGTGTTTTTTTTAGTGAATACGTTTTACCCATGGCTTAATCTAGAGGTTATAGATAAAGGAGTAAGTTTAGAGGAAATACACTAGCATTAACGAAATAAGAGCGTGAAGAACCTTATTAAAAAAGTGATAACGCACCTGGTATCTATTTCAGAAAAGTACATCTCTTAACATAACAGGAAAATTCAGTAAATTTTTTAATGGAAAGGGACAAGTGTTTGTTTCACTAATTTAAATTTATTTAATTGAAGTATTTAACGTTCACTGTCTAAACCGACGTATTATATCAGCATGCTAGAATTTCTATGAGCAGGAGTGAAAGGCATAAAAAAATTCCAGGAAGGGTATTTCCACATAAATTCCAGAGTTCCCAATCGACATGGGACAGACGGCTTAAATTTCCCTCCGATATAAGTTTTGTAATAGATTTTCATCGCTCAAGAAAAATCCATTGACCTCAGTTTAGTTTGAACCCAAAAACATTGGAGTCTGAGGCGAGCAATTTACCCCAAGAGCATTAAGGTTGACTGAGCGAGATTTACAAATGATGGGGCCACAAGCAACCCACATTACCCCCATTTACCCAAATGTTATTCTTATTCTGATTATATCTCAACTATCATGAAAGATGGTAAAATATTGACTGCGCAAAATTGAAGGTATCAATATGCCGAACGTTATTTACGGATAATTTTTTTTAATAAAACCATGGAATAATTAGATAAAAAATTATTTAGAAATTAATACAGGTGTTTGAGTTTATAACTATTAATTCAGAGGGAAATTTAATTTTATATCTTGTCATTAATATTCGCAAATTGTTTACGTTTGCAACAGTATGGTTATTATTGGGTGTTCATAAACCCAAAAAAGAAATGTCATTCATTTTCTATTTATAATCCAATGTAGATAAGTCACTTTACCGCCATTCTATTTTTGTCAAACCTCCACTAAGTACGCTTGGTTAGTTACGGAAATGGTGAAGGGGGAGGGCTCGGTTATCTTTCAATGATCTTTTAAGGCCTGAAAAGTTTCTAACAAGCCAGCAAGGACACAAAGTTCATCAGGTGCTAGTGCTGTATTGGTTGGAACGGGACTTTTACAGTTAGTATTATAATTTGTTGCGATTTTGTGAGTTGTGAGATCATCAAAACCTACTTTTACTTTCAGTCAATATAGAACCTTGAAAATTGGCATAAAGATATAGACCAAGGGTAAAATATATCTCAACTTTTCAACATGGTCTCCCTAAATGGTGGTGGGGGGGGGGTGGTTACTTGAACAAGTCAAATCAGAATGTGGAAAAATAATTGTCATATAGGTAGTATTTTGGATCTAGATCAAGGGTACAATATGAAATATTAACTTTTCAACATGGTTTTCTCAAAATGGGGTTAGGAGGGCATGTGGGGGGTTGTTACTTCAACAAGTCAAATCAGAACGTTGAAAATTGTCATATAAGTAGTACTTGGGATATAGACCCGTAGCCAGCTAATAATTTTAGGGGGGTTTGGTGGGCACATCCCTCAATTGCTGGAGGTTATAAAAAATTATCAATGATAAAACAATTCCAGAAGCTATCTAAAGTGTTTTTTATGGCAACATAACAATAGCTGCCGAGGATAGAAAAACATTATAGATATTAAGCACCTCTAGAAACTATCTGAAGTGTTTTTTATGTCAACATAACACACTAACTGCCTAAGGCCAGAAAAAATTCTAAATATTAAACAACTCTAGAAGCTTTCTGAAGTGTTTTTTTTTTATGGCAACATAACACTATAGCTGCTGAAGGCTATATGAACATTCTAAATATTAAACACTCTTGATGCTATCTGAAGTGTTTTTTACGGTAAAACAGCCCCTAATTTGTACTTGTTCCTTAATTTGGATACTTTTTGAACCATAAACAAAGCCACATATAATTTGTTAATTAAATCTGGGGAGGGGGGGGGGTTGAGCCGCCAAACCTTCCCCTCCCCAACCACTGCCTTGTAATAGACCAAGGGTATATACAAAATCTCAATTTTTCAACATGTTTTTCCAAATGGAGGGAGGTGTTTATTGAATAAGTCAAATAAGAACATGGAAATTTGGCATATAAGTAGTATTTTGGAACTAGATCAAGGCTAAAATATTAAATCTCAACTTTTCAACATAGTACCCCAAAATGTGCGGGGAGTGGTGGGGAATGGAGGATTACTTGAAGAAGTCAACATAGAACTGAAAATGAAAATGAAAATTTGCATAGACCTAGTACTTGGATTATCAATCTTTCTACATGTTTCCAAAAAATACCAACGGGTCTATATCCCGATGATACCTACATAAATAAACGTATTTATTATCTCCACAAAATATTTTGAAAACTCACCGAAACATGTATGTAAAAAACGCACCAAGTTCTACACCACAAAAATTCTTATTCAGCCTTGAAAAGAATTGAGATCTAATAAGGGCCAAATTCAACTTGCTGTATATTTCCAAAGAACTTATCATTTCTCGCCTATTTGCGCACTTTGACAGACTGGCATACCTGGTGGGTCTTTCATTTATCTTTATTACCTATAAATATATGTGAAATTATATAATAGAAAATATCACTTATCGTCTATTCGTGCACTTAGATAGACTGGCATACCTGGTTCTTTCATGTATGTTTACCTATATATATTAATATATGTAAAGCGATATAATTGAAATTGGTGAAGAAATAGAATGTAAGAAAGAAGTGAGAATTTAATTTGAAAGTTATTACAAGTTGAATTTGGCATTCTTTTAGATATCACTTCTTTCCGAGGTTGAAAGAATTTTTTTGTAATGTGAAACTTGGCGTGTGTTTACTCAAATGTTGTGGCAAGATTACTTTTTACAGCCATAATTCCACTATCATTATAAATTCAAATCATATTAGTAGAAATAATTCATTGTTATGTATTGTTTATTTAATTATGGGGACATTCTTATAAATGTGTTACGATAACTGTCACACTTAAAGTATATTTGTTTTAACTTTATGTAAAAGGAGAGCATAATTTAACAGTACATATATATAATGAATACGCATATATCGTGTAAAGCATATTTCTTGGTATGATACACAGGTGAATTTGTTGTCATGTAGTGTGTAGAGCATATTTTTTGTTAAAACACACACGGGAACTAAATAACATATATATATATATATATGTTATGTTTTATATATATATATATGTTATGTTATATATATGTATATATATATATATATAATTTTTACTGTGTACTAGAACGGTAAGCAACTAATGTAACATCTGCGTATGTGTGTTTTTATAGTTATATTTGAGTCAATTTGTGAGTCATGACTCATGAGCAAACGTGGCACGCTTATAGCCACTCTTTCGGATACCTTTGTCTTTGTTTTTTTTAAATTAATTCATTTCGCCATTTCCTGCTAAAAATATCCTGTGTGGAAAAAAAAAGTTTAAGTTAGGCATATTTTTGTTATAAAATTAAGCAATGTTGTTTCTATACAAATTTTAGGGATTTTGTTTCACTTCTTTAAGCTAATAGCCAAACTAGTTGAAACATTCTTAAAATATTTGGAAATATAGATATAATTGTCACCAAATTAAACTATTTCTTCTTTGGGATCGAGAACATTTTCAACCTCAAGATTACGTTTAATCTTTGCATTTTATGCTACATCGGAAATAAAAAAAAAGTGGGTTTTATATTTCTGTGTGACCCCTTGACCGCCTGTATGTCCCTGGGGCTCAAGCGAAAACGATTTGACGGATTTCTTTCAAACTTTAATACTTAGATATTATATTATGGTAATATCTTGAGACTTTTTTATTTTTATTTAAGCCCACAAATTAGTGTAGTTTACTGACTACTTATTTTTGAAAACTTCATATAAAAACATAGCTTTAACTATTTTGTTTAAAATTTATATTTGAGGAGGGTTTTACATGATAAATAAAATTGTAGGCCTATTTTTGTTACTTAGGGGGAAAGGGTATATGTGTCTATTGGCTATTAATAGTAAAGTAAATAATTAATGGGAGACATATTTATGGAGCCACAATAGTTGTTAGATCTGGCCCAAATTACGTTACTAAAATATTAAATCATAAAACTAATCCAAACGAAACTCAAACCATTCTTTGCAATACTTTAAGTGGTGGTTATTTTACGATTTCTTATGTTTGACATAAATCTAGAGAGATAAGTGTATCCAAAGCATTTGAGGGGGCTGGAGGAGGGGAGGTGGGTGCTAACGCCACAAATTTTACAGTGTAAATCAGTTTTAATAAATTATGATTTTTAAGTAATAATAGAGGTTCATAAATTTAGTATTGTCAATAAGAACAAATATTTTGTGATATGTTAATATAAATGTTTGAAAATTATATAATTTAGACTTTAAAAGACTCATTAAAACAGCGAATGTGTTTTAAGCCAGAAAAATCTACGAATAATTGTTACTAACACAAAAAAATGTTATGTGTTTTGAATCCATTTCTTGCGGTCTATTTTAGCCATAATTTCTATGAAATTGGGCCACAAATTATCAAGTACAAAAAAATGTATTGTCAAATCCAACGGAAAGTCAGAATTCTCATAGTTAACCCTATAAGTTATAGTCGTAAAATGATGGATTTTTGTTTATGGCTCTTATTAACTGAAAAAAATAATATCAAAAACTTAACATTTTCTTACATGTTTAATGTGGCTTACACAAAACTTTGATTCATAAACTTTTATATTTGCGCATCACTATACATAATAGACACCTATACATTCTTTACATACACATCTTACTACCCACTCAGATTATTCGCACTTAATATCGCAAATTGAGTAGCTGGAATTTAAATTAAATGTACCCACATTTGCGTGGATGTTAAGTGGGAAACAATATACAAACACACTCTCATTGCACCTATATGGAATTCTAACCTTGACCTCACTGTCACCAGAAAACCAGAACCCCATATTCTGTTCACATGACTATTGATAAGGGTATTAATTATAATCATATGGTACAGTTAAAGTGACTCGACCAAACGGGCTGTTTTTGGTCTAATATGACAAATTATTTTGATCAAATAAAAGGTGTCGCTTGTCTAAACTAAATTTGGTTCATCAATAGTGATTACACTTCTAGTGTTAAAGGCTATTTTTGTTATGTTTAGGCATTCATAGAAAAAGCTACTTGTTAAGAGGATCTAATTATGTGTTAAAAAATGTTTTACTCCAACCATTAGATTGTATGGACCTTTTAGTTCAAAAAGGTTAAATCATTATTACAAATTTGAAAGAAAAAAAATACACAAATGCGGTTGTTCATTCAATTATAGCGATATTTTACTTTTGGTAAGTATTAAACTGGACAGTAGACATGTCAAAGTGAACCTGTCACTTTAAAATATCAAACAAAAAACCATATTTATATTTAATTAATTATAAATAATAAGCTACGCTAATAATGTGCTTAGAATTATTTGTACTTTCTAAACAAACATCTGTGTTTGTGGTTAGTTGTGGCTAAACAATTTAAATGTATAGCAAAATCTATAAAATAAAAATGTATTATTCATTTTTGCTAAATTAAATTCATAACTTTAATAAATAAATGCTTCACTAGTTTCGTAACCACACCAATTTTTTTAAAAATGAAATCATATGGACATTACATTATTTTCAGTATGGACTACATTTTGAGAAATTTATACTTATGAATATCTATAATAAATATTACTCTTTTCTTTTACGGAAATTTAACAAGTAAGAAGGCCTGAAATTATTATTCTCAAGGAAAAGTAAAGGGATTTCAGGTATTTTCATGAAACTAATAAGCTGTAACTCATTTCCAATGTTAAACATCCCCACCCAACTCATTCTTTCTCTCTTCTCAGTTGTCCACAACACTAGACTAGAAGGAGGGAGGGTGGGGGAGCTGAGACCTTTCAAGACAAAAACTACCTATCCACCAGTTACAAGTTGCCTTTAAATCTGAAGGTCATTTCAAAGTTATTTGCAAATCAACCTCATTCTTAACTAAGATCAGTGGCGTAGCTACAGAGGAGTGACTGGAGCAGTCGCTCCAGGGCGGCATGGCTCAGACAGGCAAAGGGGGCGGAACGAACTGGAAAATGTATATTTTCAGGCTAAGCTCAAGTCTATGAAAAAGTTATTTTATTAAAAACACTCGTTAGTTATGGTAGGGTTTAACAAGGGAGAAGGTGGTGAAGAAAGGTCACTTAACAGAAAATATAAACATAACATTTTAAAAAAGTGTGCCCTACAAGATGGTCGTCAAGAAGCAAAGCCAGAGACGCCCTTCGTTGTGGCTACTTTGATATAATGAAAGTATTAACAGTCAAAACCTTAGAGAGCAGTAATCAAGAAGAAGTTAATCAAGCAAAATGTCTTTGAAATACTTTGAACAGTTTCAAACGGTAATTTTGATAGTAGTTCAAAGTGTTTTGCTTGAAACAATGGACATTATTTCCAAGAAACTGCAATGAACCGAGGAAGACTTAGAACATGCAACAAGGATGCTGTTAAACCTCAAAACAAACATCGCTAACCTAAGAAGTAACTGGGAAACAATTAAAAGTGATGCAACTCAGGTTTTTTTGAAATGGAAAGTTGCGCCAAACTTCACTGACTCAAGATCAAGAAAAAAAAAGGATATTCGACGAAGTACAGGCAGATGATCCATCATGGACAAAGAAAAACGTTTCCCGGTTGAGGTATTCAATCGTAGCCTGGAAATCATAACTACGCAACTAACCGAGCGTTTTGAGTCAATAACTGAGATTTGTGCGTGTTTCAAATTTTTGAAACCTTCTTTTTTAACTGACTCAGGTGACAAATAAATTCTTAACTTGTGCAAGCCTCTAGTACTTAAATACCCAGATGACATCCCTCTAACTTAGGCCAACAGCTTGTAAGACTTAAAACTTGTTTTTCAAGCCACATTGAAAAACTTAGTCGTATTAGAGACCTTTCCGATACTGTGATCGTGCGTGCTCAAGTTGGAGCCAGCTTCCCGGATGTTGTGAGTGCGTGCCTCATCTTTTTGACAATGTCCGTTACATCCGCAAGTGCTGAGAGATCCTTTTCAAAACTGAAAATTATCAAAAGCTATCTTTGTAGCACCATGTCGAAGGGGAGTTTGAGTTCTCTAGCAACGATATCCATCGAGCGAGCCAGAGCAAGAAATATATAGACTTAGAAGACACCATCTCACAATTTGCGAGTGCCAAATCACGAAAGAAAATTTAATATGCAATTTTGAGTTCCTCCAACAATTTGTGAAGATTTTCACTACAAAATTTTGTCTTTTCAAAATTTTATTTTTATTTTTTAGAAGGCTTTTGTGTTGGTAACCCATTTTTTAAACAATTTCACTTTTAATTTGTGATGTATTTCCCAAATTAATCTCCTATTGACAAAAAAGTAAGGACCAAAAAATGTAAATGATAAACTTTTCTTTAAAAATACTATGTCGTTTGTGAATAAGTGTTACGTTAGTTTAGTTATATATTTTTTTCTATGTGATCAACAATAAATGACAAATGTTATCGATATTAAAATACTCTGTTTTATTAGTTCCAAACTCCAAAACTTTAGGGTTTATATTGTGTAAAAGTAAAAAACTAAGCAGATTTGCATTTCAATATAACATACATTTCAGTAAATGTAAATCCATGCACAAAAAGAAAATAAATTTTTAATTTTTATGGAACAAGAATAATAAGAAACCACCAACATAGGCTACTTTTAAAGTCAGTTTAATCTGTTAGGTTTACTTAAATTTTTATGGTGTTATGGTTCAGTTAATTTTTGGATGGAAACAATGGGTGGGAGGGGGGGGACAAGTTAAACCGCTACAGGGTGCTTCAGACCTAGCTACGCCACTGACTAAGATACAAACATCAAGCGATTAGTGACTCGTAAACTAAGGTCGAATGAATAGTTCTATTGATATAGGTTACAGGTGTGTAGCTTCGTCAAATTTAGCTTCTGTCACATTGGTTATTCGCACTCTTTGATTTTTGGAGAAAATAAAGGACATTAACTGCGCTTAGTATCACACGATTGTTGACTTAAATTACACTTTACTATATATATATATATATATATATATATATATATATATATATATATATATATATATATATATATATATATGTGTAATGTAGAAAGGATTGAAAATTGTAATGTTGGGTGCTGTCATAATCCAATCCTTTAATATTGTAATAATTCATATGTTGATAGTATTATCATATATCAATTCCTTAAAAATCTAAAATTCAATTGTTTATATCAACAATTATTTTATTTATTGGTGTTGGGTTTTGTCATGATCATAATACTTTACATGTTGATGTCAAAAATAGTTTCAAATGATTAGTGTTGGGTGGTGTGATATTATAATTCCTTAAAATATCGCAGTCACCTATATGATGATGCCAATACCAGATTAAAGTTCTTAATTTTGGGTGGTGTTATCCCTTTAAAAATGGAAGTCACTCATATATGAATATAAAAAATAGTTTTAAAGTTTCTTAATGAGCTATGAAGTATTATTTATTGTTTGGAGTTGTAAAGTTACCGAGACTCGGTTCGTTGGTGAGAATAATCGTTAAACACATCACACACTTCGATACTCAAGAATGGGCGTGCAAAGAAGAATGCTCATCATATACAAATTAAAATAAGATCATAATAATATCCCTGAAAGTCCATTATCCGGTATGTAACTTGCATGAACACGCTGACGAATATGAGGCGACAGCATGAAAAGGAAACAACCCCTTGTATGTTCTTCTTTTAGCGGTTTCATGTCTTGTCTCTAAGCGGGAATATACCATTGTATTAGAGTGGGCAAAACTCTTGAAAGTTTTAATATATTTTTTTTCCTAACCCCCTCTGAACTTGAACTTGCATATATGAAGGAAGAGATGAATTATTTTCTTTACTTCCCACAATGCATCAGTGGAAGGTATAATATTGTCGATGACAAAAGAACATCTCCATACATTTCCCCGTCTCTTATTTTCACCCTATTGATATACTTTTGGAGGTTACAATCATGTTTTGTAACTAATTCTCAAACATATTCAACAGTATGTTGCGCTTTTGATATATGTTTCAACATTTTTCTTTACAAACGCTATTTTTTTACATACCTCTATTTCCAAGGAGTAACATCGAATGAAAGGGATGCAACTGACGCTATATTCGCTAAGATGCAACCATATGCAAATTAATACTGTGCGGTTTTTTCAACCAATCATTAAGGGTTTAATTCTTTATATTTAATAAATTATCAAAGTTAAAAATAAAATATGACTGTATCATAGCTATTTATTTGTTTCGTCAACATTTACTTTTATTATTTAATTCTTTCCTATTGTTAAGGAATGCAATCAGGTGTTTTGTTTGTGTGCACCATTATTACTAATTATACACTGATTGATGTATTTCAACCATCTTTGTTGTGTTTACATAGAAAATAATCCACACACCACCTTTAGATAAAGCAAAGGCATGTAGGCAATAGATTTTGCAACAAGGGTGTCCGTACTTTCCTAATAAAATGATTTATTCTTTTTGTTAACAGTTCCGTGAAGGTGGTGAGACGGAATAAGGCGTCTGGCTAGGAATGAAATTAAATACCGGTGTCGTGGAGTTCAATGTTTGAATTTCTGACGGATACACTAAGGGTGGTTTTACAAGATTTATTTCTCTGTGATTTTACCACACCTTCATTAAGTTAATGTGTGTGCATTTCTTTAAATGTAAATTATAATCTAGCCTCTTCACAACTACCCCTTAGAATGTTATGAATAACCTTAGAGTTAAGCATATGGATAATAATTAGATAACTAAACTAATTTATAAAGCCAATCGCTTGAAGCTTAAACACAGAAATAAGCTCTAAAAATATATTCGAAGTAGTATAATATTTCTATGAATAAAATCTTCTTCAGGTTTTGATCAAATTGGTACATACACCACTTCGTACTCTACACATCACCATTATTACATACTTACCCTGGTAGCCCATTTTTTAGAAAATAGATTAAAATTTCCAACTTATTTGTAATTTTATGTCAACTACGTCTTACTGGTCGTCCGCATAATCCAAAACACATTGTTTGGGTAGGGATGTAGTTTTAAAATTTAGACGAAATGGATTCTTATTTGCGTTGAGGGAGAAGGGGAACTAATTTAACCAAAAACCCTCTTCGTAAACTGAAGCATAAATTTATTTTGTGTTAACATTTCCAGAATGTATAGATCATTAATTCAAAGATGTATTGAGCTTCACTTTTTTCACTTTCACAAACCAGGGTAACAATACCATTGTGTGTGTGCTTCTAAGAAGAAAGAGATTTACGGTACTGACACAACAACTAGAAGTTGAGAACAAGATAATCTTACAAGATTATCTCTATCCTGAGGTGTAGTTTCTTGAAGTGGACGTAACCTTGGCCCATTTATTTTTATCATGGGGTATCAACCAAATTGGGTGAATCCTCTTGCGAGGCCACGCAGGTAGCAGAAGGACACCGGGCTCATAGAAAGCTATCAACCTGAATGGACGTGTGTTACTCAAACATTATATTGGTGACATAACCACTCCCCTCTGTTTTAGTATAAGTCATGTAGTAAGTCATATAGTAATTCACGATACCTTTTAAACACGAATATATTTCTCTAAAGCAACCTAAATAAGTAGCTCTTAATTTAAATTTTTGATATTACCTTACTGGGTGACCTGGTGGTCTAGAGGTAAGGTGTAAGACTTCTGTTCTGGTTGTCCGGGGTTCAATCCTCGGTCGTGGCATGGATTTATCTTATTAACAAACCCTTCCTTCACCTATGACAAGACGTGTATTAATCACAACTTGGGAATGTGGGGAATGCCAGGCCTCCACCGTGGTTCTGATTCTCGCTAAACTGTAGGTTCTCCATTTCATCTCACAATCACCCCACCATTACACATTAGCGTAAGTGCGTATAACCCGAACGGATTGTAAGACGTGGTGCTAATAATAATAATAATAATAATAATAATAATAATAATAATAATAATAATACCACCTTACACATTAACCATCAGTAATATAACCTCATAATAACATTGATATGATCTAGCCACCTGGTGTACAAACAAAGAAAGATATCGCTGATTTGAAAATAACGTACGAGAATCAAGGAGGATTAGATCGTATGCTAAACCGGTCAGAATACGAACCAAGGAGGTCTGGGACAGATACGACGCTTGCCATTAGTAAACGAAGCAAGAACTCAAGCTCCCAACATCTCCTTCATCGTAAAGCTATTATAGATAATCTTGCCTCTCAGACCATGTGTCCACTGAAAATTAGTTTCATGTTCAAAAGAAAATGATTTCTAACACTTTGATATATTTAACACTGTGCTCGCTTTAAAAAAAATGTTGAAACAAACTTGAATCAACGATACCTTTGCATCAATTTAGTCTATTATCACTATGAGGTTTAGGATAAAGTTATATGGAGAGTTATTAAATACATTTCCAGATGTAATCTTGCAACAACAATTGATGCCATATGGTAACGGTTTTATATGGTTCAATCCTAGGGTAGAAAATAAAAGAGGAGATGGCTAAAGCTTGGAGTATAAATAAAAATTGAGGTTTGGAAAAAATGTTGAAGAGTTCAGTTTACTTTATTTACCATTAACGGTTCAAGTAGTTACGCAAGATAAAATGACTTGAAAAGGATACAAACATTGAAGGGGGATGTATCTTCTAGACTTCTTTTATCATCTCAAACACAAAAAAGGAATTTAAGCACGCACCCTTTTATGTACATTAAACTTTATTTTTAAAGTTTATAAAGAACGTGAATTGGTGTTACTCATGCGATTTTTTTTAATAGCACTTGAAAATACGAAAAAAATTGGTCTCTCAATTATATTGTGATCCTAAAATAATGTATGTGCACAATGCACATAGTATATACATCCTTTAGTTTCCTGAGGATGCTGAAGGGTTTATCATTTTTGTTCCCGTGCCTTGTGCATGTTCATTGAGGGGGCATTTAGCCTTTGAAATATACTGTTAAATAAATTTAAAAGTCAACACCAATAAAACCGTTTTAACAAACAGTTCTAGATTTTGTTTATTTAGATAAATAATTTTTTGAATTTATTGTTCAAAAAACAATGTAATGATAATATTATTGAATTCTAATTTTGGATAAAATTGGTCAAACCATATAGATTTTACTTAAATGCACGTATATATATATATATATATATATATATATATATATATATATATATTATATATATATATATATATATATATATATATACGCCAGTGTTTATGTATATATATTTATTTATTTATATACATATATATATATTTATATACACACATGCATGTATATTGTATATATTTTGTTATGTAATTTTATATATATACATGTTCTAAACACTTATTGGTAAAAAAGTCCTTGCTTATACAAATACATACTAATAGATGGTATTTCCAAAAACTACTATTTACAAAAAGCTTAATATAAAAAATATACATTTTTAGACAAATTACGATGCTAGTATTTATTTCTCTAGGAAACTATATTCCTTAGATTTAAATCTATTTTAAATACAAAATAAAAATTGAATACAGATGAAACATCCATAATTCTCTTAACAACATTAGTGTAGTTAGCCAAATCAAGATTATTTGAATATATTTTCTTCACACAGCTCCTAGAATAGTAAAATTAGTTTGGTTTCCATGTACTGACCTTATCATAATTACCTAAAATTAAATTTTTGCCCTGATACACACCCGGCTAAGTATATCCTAATGTTATTTGGCATGCTCCTTTTTGCAGATGTTTTGTGGGTGAGTCAAGGCAGCTGTAGGCTTAAACAATTATTGGTGGGCACAAGTTATTGTTACTATGAGTGACCCTTCCTGATTCTAAGTAACAAGATGAAGGTACACGAGCATAGATGTTGCCAATTGTTCCCAGATAAGAGGATTGAATAAGTATTGTTATCGACATAATCATTATTTCTAATAAGAAATCAAAGTTGGTATAATCAATTCACATTAACTTTGAACTATTCTCTATTTATATCTGTTATCCATTCAGGTAATTCACATATATATAGGGTCTATATATATACATATAAATATATATATGTCTATGTACTAATGACACTAAAGATTTAATGATATATAATGTTAAATTTAGATGAAGTTTACCCGAATTTGTGTGGAGCGATAGTGGAAATCTATTTAGGAAAAGGCATTATCAATACACCCAATCGGGATTCAAACCCGATATCCTTTTCATCGGCTGTCTAATCCATTGTGTGATTGACGCCTTATAACATTCAAACAAGTAGGTACATGTATAAATACATGTATATATTAAAAGGGATATGGAAGGTAAAATTAATATGACGTGTAGCGTATTTGTGTGGAAGGTTATGAGGAAATTATTTGGAGAGAGACACATCAATACACTATGACAATTTTTCTTGTACAGTTAATTTTATCTTTTAAATATAATAATTTATTAGTTTTATGTAGTTTTCTCTTGTTTTTTTATATATATATATCCGTATATTTTTCTTAGTTTTTAATATTTGATCATATGGACTCCACCATCATTGAAACCATGGCCTATTTTTGTTAAGGTAGATTATGTTTTCTATTTAGAGTGTCTATTTTCGTAACTTGTGTAAAATTTTATTTTATTGATTAATAATAAATATTGTTTTTTAACCAGTGCCATCAATGATATGGAGACTGATTGTTGAACTAAGTGGTGAATTTAAATGTCATGTGTCTAATTTTAGTATTATAATTCTGTAAACATATGTCAGGTTTTTTTTTGGTAATAGTTTGTTTATTACAAATCTTTTAAATTTCTATTTCGGTTGGTTTTATTGTTGATTATTTGGAATATTAATTCTTGGGAGTTCTTACTAAGAAGCTTTTTTTTATATGTCAATGCTTCTTAATAAAACAAGTTTTAAATTGTTTCAATCAAGTATTTTGAAATAATTTTTTTAAATAAATTGTGGTCTTCTGTTTTGAATCTAAAAATTGATAGGATGTGATACAACAAATGATCTTTAGAAAATCTTAATTAGCTGTTAATTAATTGCAATTAACTGTTCTAATTGAACAATGAGTGAAGCTATGTCCTCAAGGGACACACACACACACACATATATATATATAATATATTATATATATTATATATAATATATATATAATATATATATTATATATGATATATAATATATATATAATATATAATATATTATATTATATAATATATATTTATATATATATATTATATTTATATATATATATTTTATATATATTATATATTAATATATATAAAATATATTATATATTAATATATATAAAAATATATTATATATATATAATATATATAAAATTATTATATATATTATTACTAGCTAAATCCCTGTTCTTCGCACGGGATATTGTGTTATTAATATATATATATATATATATATATATATATATATATATATAATATATATGATATATATGATATATATGATATATATAATATATGATATTTATATAATACATGATATATATAATATATATAATTATATCTATTATATATATATTATATTATATATACAATATACTAGCTGAATCCCTGTTCTTCGCACGGGATATTGTGTTATTATTAATTTTGGATGAAAATGAGGATTTTTTTAAAATCTTAATGAAATGGTTTTTAGCGCTACCTGAGAAACACCGTGAGGAGGTGACCATGAATATTTTCTCATGAGGAGTTCTTTCGCCCCTTAGAAGTATTTACGGGGTTTAAAAATATTTTCAATACTTTTTCGAAGGCATTATTAGAACAAACTTAGCAGATTATTAACCTCTAAGCGCTTAGAAGGGATTATAGAGCAATATTGTTGATTAAGGTAGTTACCATGATTTCACCCCCTTAATCACAAAAGATTATGATGAAACTTCATTACTTTTCCTAAATAGCTTATAAGGAAAAACTGTGCCAAATTTCAGCCCTCTAGCTTCGTGGGAAGTGTGAAAATTATCTATTTTTTGAGTGAGTCAGTCAGTCAGTCAGGGATTTCACTTATATTTATATATTATAACTTGAATTTTAATCAAACAATGTGTTTTAACGTAAGTTGAGTATACTATGTCAGCAGTCTGTAAAAAATCCTATCAACTGATACCTTATTCATTATATATTAGCAGCTAGGTATAATGTATTAATTGAGAAAAAGGGGTGTTGACAACAGAAATAATATATACGATTTTTATTTATGGAAAATTAAGGGAGTAAAGGCCAAAATGTAGTTTTCCTTTTTTTAACTGAGTCGTATTTTTGGCTTGATCCTGAATCTACAACATTTGGTCAGATCCAGACTACCTTTCAACTAACAAATTTCTTACATCCACTGACATTTTGGTGTATTTTTATTAAAGGATAAATATTTTAGAATGATTCAAAATACAGACTATTAAATTCAATCTGTTTCATAAAATTTTGACAAGCAACAATATAATAAGTTTAATTTAAAATATTCTTGATATAGGCCTTAACATATTTTGTTCTGTTATAGGCCTAAATCTTATTTTTTCAAAAGTAAGAATCGAGTATTTAATGCAAACGTATACAGTTTTTCTTTATAAATTTAAATTTGTTTAATTCTAAAATTTGTACCCTATAATTTATTAATTTCTTCAACTCTTGTTTTTTATTCTCAATAAGATTTTAGTATTACATTAGGAAGGGATACGAGAGATAGGGATTTCATAGAAGTTTATAATGGCTAATCTCTTTTATATTGTCTATTTGTGTTAACTTTTAATTTTGCATCGTACAGTACCACCTTACCTAAGGTACTAAAAAGCGTTGTATATTGGTTATATTGTTACACTACACGATGATAGAAATATTTCTTCGACACTGTTAGTTAGGTGAGTTGGTTTCCTAACTGAACTACCAGTGGTCTCAATAAATAGGGTCGTCGTGACACCGTCGAAGCTAGATGAATAAAATAGAGATTTTTCTCTCTATTCTCTTATGTGGAATGCTTATGAATTGGACCCACATCATAGGCAAGATAAAATCAAATATTAAAATACTATCAAATCTCCCAACCAGGACTCAAAACCTAACCTCCCAATCTTCGCTAGGTCAGACAAAACGAGACTGACGCCTTTATAGACACATCCACTGGTGCAGTTTTTATGATGGCTGAAGTATCAAATAAAATAGCCTAATATATTATCAACAAGCCTACCTATAAAATAATATTAATAAAATAGTATTATGCTAACAATTTTGACCGCTAAAATAAATCTTGTATTATATTAAAGGATCTTTCCTATTTACATTTTATTTAACATATAATGAAAAATTCGGTGGTGTATTTTGTCTCAATGAATCCTTCACCTTTTTAAAAATTTAAAAATATTTCCCAATTAAAAATTACTTTCATAATTTAGAAAATACCTTGATGAATTATAAATAGGCTTACTATTAACTAATGCTTTTAGCTTACTAACCAAAAGGTAGCAAACACAATTGTAGAATCTGACAAAGCAATAGTGTGTAAATATAAAAAATTACACTTTGAACACGGGAATCGAACCCGTGACATTTGGTATGTGCACAAATAATCTATCAAATAGATATCCAGGATTTGCCACTTACAAAGTATTATTTTTTTATTCATCTTTAAGCCATAGTTTTTAATGGACGTGTGTAGCCCCTTAGCTATTATGAGATAACGTTTTTACCACAGCCACGGGGGATGATGGGGAGAGGATAATGGAGGGGCAGCTATATTCTGGTGACCACCACACAGTGATCAATTGTAGATTCCGTCTACACTCAAATAGCCTATACCAGTCTTGACGTAATGGACTAACCTTTCAGGGTCAATGGTTAACGGTTACGTATAATGAATCATCAAGTACATAAGCTATTATATTCGTAAGAAAACGAAAATGTTAAACTATAAGTTTTGAGCACAGAGCTGAGTGTAACTTTAAATATGAACATGGATTATTTGAATTTCATAGTGCACAACTAGATCGAGATGCTTTATAAACAAATTTTTGTAGAGATTAGTATTATATTTTACATAGGCCCTATCGTTTTACTTAAAGTAGATACAATACAAAAAAAGTGGATTCAAATCTTACTTCACACAAATGCAAGTATACTTCTTTAAATTCTGAATTAACGGGGGAGTGTAGGGTACACGAGAAGAGGTCAGAATTTTTACAGTTTTTATATCAAAACCTTTCATGGTCAAACTAAATATAATAATTCTCTACTAGAAACATAGATTTTATATTTATTCCAATGGTGAACTCAACAGTTCTTTAATATCTGACATGGGCGTTTTGAAATTTAATAAATTCTTTTTCTCTTCACTTAAAAAGTGTATCATCTAATGACACTATTCCCACGAGATATTAAACAACTGTTGATATCACCATGTGTAGAATATTAAATGTTTTACTTTTACTGAAGAAATATTTTATTTCTTTTGTTCAATACAATGTTTTGCTATGAAAATGGCAAAACCATTTACCTTTTCTCACGTACCTACCCCTCAACTTTATAGTCATCACCAACACAGTATCAGAGTTAAAATGCCTATAATCCTTGCGCGTAGTAAGACGTGAAAAAAGAATTTTATCCTGGCCATTCCCTGGAAAGAAAATCAAATCAAACGTTTTATCTTTTTTTAAATAAGATTCACAGACACAAACACGTCTCTTCAAAAACCCTATTTTCAAGAACCCTCCGTTTATTTGTTCGTTACCAAGAAACCTTTTTCTTTATTGGATCTTTTTGGTCATCTCAGTTGAGTCTATGAACAAGTCTATTAAGAAATGACCAGTCACTTATTATTAAGGTGAAGGGAATAGACAGGGGAGGAAGAGGGCCCTGCAGGGAGGAAGAGTGCTGCCAAAGGGTGCCATATGCCCCCATAGAGTTTTCGAGTACCTTTGTTCTGTCAGATTAGCGCTTCTTTCGCCCTCCCTCTCACGCCCCAAACATTTCCCACAATATGACGGATCAGCTCCGTTAATTGAACATACGAACACGCGCCGGCCAACCTAACAAAACGAAGAAAACTGTTAACCAGCAACAAAAAGGTTGGTTAGAGCGTGTGTTTGTCCACGTGCCGTGTTTGGGATGGACTTATTGGAAATTTGAAATGCAGATACTGGAAAGACATCGTTCAATAGACATAAAGTTTGTGAACACAATTGAAGTTCGTTTCTTTTCATTCATGTGGTCTTGAATACATACCGGTACCTAACAAACTATTTAAAATTGTACACAGTGGGACTAAATATTCAAAGATGAAGAAAAATATATATTTTTAAAAGGAGTTGTTATATACATATTTAATTGGTTATATTTTAAATCTGCCATCTCTATTTTACTTTAAAAATTGCAATGAAATATGAGTACACAATACAAAATAAATTCACTGATTAAAATAAAATATATTTGACACGTAAATAAACTTAAAGACCACATATAGGATCACTCTTCTATTTTATTTGAATTCAGAAACGGATATATCAATGTTTCTATTTATTAAATAGTGATGGGGAGTGTGACATGAGTTGAAGATCATCCATACTAACGTGAAAGGAGCGTGGGAAAACCACAATGACTAATCACTAGAGCCCCATAAAAATTGTTTTATTTTTAGTTAAATTACGATTTTTTAATTTCACTTTTCGGTGTTATTATGTGTTTATTTAAAGTTACATGTTATCTGAGGTATTATTTACATATTGAGACAATGTATACAAAATTAAAATTGATTATTGAAACCTTTTATATTGGCTTTAAAATTCTTTGTCAAGTTTGTATGCATATTTCACAATTTTTTAGCCTAAAGTTAGCTTACACTACAGCAAATACTAATCAAATTACAGCAGGGTCAAAATTTCTGCTTAATTTCTTCTTAATTTCGTGTTTTTTTAAACATTTTTTGTTGTTGTAAAAGCAGTGTTATTTCGTTTTATAGGAGGCTTTCGAGTAACAAGACCATTTCGTTTTATTTCGCTTTTCAAAAACATTGTAAATCATATCTAAGAACTATCAAAGGAAGAGGTACTTGATTCCATCTTTGTATGCCACTTTTAGCTTTATCTCATTTCACCATATCTACGGGGATCTACTATTCACACATGAACACGATATCCCACTGAACACTGACGATGTTCAAACCCTTATATGCCTACCAAAGGTATATCTCCAGGGTGGTATATCGAACCCTTTTCATCTCAAGGGTGAAATCTGATAATAAGTTTGCACCGTGGAACCAAGATATATTTAGTAATACCGTAAACCTAATAAAGGCCAACATAAATAATATTATCAAGTATAACACCTATGCTCAGTCAGTAGCGTATCTGTCTACTATCTTAAAGTTCCAGGATTCGATTCCTGGCATGACCGAAATATTAACCATTGGGAAATGTTGGTTTCCCCTTTCAAAATTATGAATTGAAATCTGGGGGTTGGATGTTGTGTCTGTTTTAGATTAAAGTTAGTCGATATCTCAAATAAATGAAAATGAACTGTTATACAAAATATTTTCTATGCTCATATAAATGGTATTTTTTGTTGATAGGATCATTCAAATTTACTGTTTAGGAAATATGTTTATTTATTTCCCAAAAATTTATTATGAAATATGCAAGCGTACACACACTTTCAAAAAACAACCGAGCATTATAAATATTATGTATTCATACATATTTTTACTAGTCGATTAAATGCATAATATGATTTTATCAAGAACTTTAGATAAACATATTTATTTGAATCATTAACTGTTTCACATCTACCACCCAGGGTTTCACTTATTCTTCTCCGGATACTGTGAGGGCCTCATTTTTAGTGCGTAGAGGCCGCTTTTGGCACGTAAGCCTCTAGTTGAGTACACTGACTTAGACTATGTGGTCACCAGTACGGATATTTGGACAATCACATAAAATTTAATAATGGTGGATTTCCTATAGACTCATTTGGTTATTTTGTAAATATCGGTTTTTCCATAAGCCTAATTATTTATTAGACTCTGCACGATTCTGAATTCAGGATTGTATTTAAGATTTCACCACTATTGTTGGGCCACTGTGTATGTCAGCTGCGGTCTTGAAAGGTGTACCCATGTTTTTGTTTGGAGAACATCCAATTAAATCTGTTTTCATCATTTGTTTGTAATAGTTAGTTTAAGGTTTTTTTAACCTACTTTTGTATCTTTTTTGCCTATATAAGATTGGGCACATCTTAGCACTTTAAAAGAAGGCCCAATCATAGCCTAACAAAATATATTTATTTTAAATTTCGTCTTACAAACTATCTGGGATATCAGCATTTAACTAAACTAGTGGAGTAGAGATGATGTAGGTAAGGTTTGGATATACTTTATAGGAAGATGTACCCGTTTTTTTTTTTGGCAGAAAGTGGAAAAACCATTTAGACAATAACCTTCAATCTTTCATATTGAAATTATCTTCTTTCTTTTCTCTATGAATGTACCCTGCACCAACTGGAACTCCAATATATACGTCATGGGCCATCCAAACAAGACGAGTTCAGTGGTTAGAACGCTTGCCCCCCGATATGAGCTATTTCATGTGAGCATAGCTGTTTTCTTTATTAGCTTACGTACTAATACTCTTTTTATTCCAATGTGTATTAAGGGCACACAATTCTTGATTCGTGATATCCTCACAATGCAGAATTATTATGTAAATGATTGTTTCAAGCCTCAAAACCATCAAATTCAATCTTGTGGCCTGATTAAAAAAACTATTTTACTTATTTGAGGAAGGTTAGTTCCATCCCTTTACTCTGAAATAAGTACCGTGACATTTCAATTAAAATGTCTTTGGAAATAAACGAATTCCACCATTTTATGAATTTTTTAAACTACAAATCAAAATTCCTGATCCGAACCATATTTTAAAATAACAACAAATTTACCCACTTAGGTCACCAGTTGGTTTAGGAATGCGTTGCTGTTGCAATAGACTAGAATGCCATGATTGTAAATAAGGGTTTTGAATCTTGGTCAGGTGTACTCAAATAAGTGTTCATTATTGACCCACGCAATGCGGGTACACTTCATCTAAATTCAACCTTCCTCATCACTAACATAATAGCGTAATTAATATCATAACTGATACTAAGAAATGGTGGATTTTTTTTTTCTTAAATAATATGGTATTTTTGGACGGCTGAAATGCTTTTTAGTGCTCAGGTAGGCAGTCTCCTTAAACCTGAGTCTGTTTAAAATATCTTAAAATATTTAGGGACCTTTCTGTACTTGTATCGTCCGAGTTTATTTAAATGGAGATCTTAAAAAGAAGAGAAGGGCCATGAAGTTGTAATAACGCGTGTAGCGGTCACTTATTATAATAAAAGAGATAATAATAAAGACGTGAATACTTCATAGCTTTTGCCACCAAGAGGTTTTCCTACAGTTTGCACAATTATTGTTCTATAACCTCCGCTTTACACCTCAATACACCCCAAAACTAGAAAGTTGTTCGTGATAAAAGGAGGAAGCAACGAAGTAGTGTCGGCTTTCTTGAATACCAGATGGCAAGGGGAATGTCATATTTTGGGAGAGACAAGGTCCACCCACTATTGGCCGGGTTTGTGAGTGTTTTGGGGGAGTAGAAGTTCTATTGTCTGCCATGAGGAGGCTGTTTGCTCATTCATTAGAAGCAGAACTTGTCACTTGAACAATGCTGTCAGATTATCAGTAGCAAGAGAAAGCATGTCAAACGTTCCGTCATCTTATCTCTGTCCAGATATGACGTTCACTGGTGTACCTTTTATTAAAGGTATAATTTGGTACATCACAATTTTCATAGAAAGAGCTGTTTTGAGAATACAAACTTTTTTTGTCGACTACATTGACAACATTTTACTTACTCTGAATATAATTATCAAGAAACTGCATGGATACAAATAGGAAACACCATTGATATATTATTTTGTTTTGGTACGGTCAATCTTTCCTAAATATAGAAATGTTTCCAACGCTGGTTCGTTAATAATGGCATTAGCTCCTTCTACACCAACACACTACCTTCCGACATAATTAAAAGTGAGGGACTTGGAAACATTTAACAGAGAGCAAGTGAGGATAAAAAATGTTCTCTATCAGACTCGGAGTTGCTCAGAGGTGATTGTTATTTTATTATTAAGTGTTCTGTCTTAGAACAGGCCCATTCATTTTGTCAGCGAACTTAGACAGCCAATGCTATGCAATACATCCTCTTTCTTAAGCTCTTCATTCCCTCAACATTTTCTTCTATGACGTCATGTAGAAGACTATTCCTCCAAGGATATGTACGATCCAGTTTGCTTCGTGCAGAAGAATCACATACAAAATGGTTCTCTTCTCACCCACTCGTCTTTGAACATCTTCATTGCCACCCTGTATGTCCACCTGATTTTCTCAAGTTCTTCTTCAGCACCAATTTCAAAGCTCTCCAAGCATTTCTTTTCCATCTTCCAAAAGAGTGAAATTTCTGCTCGATATAGCAGATGTTCCAAATGTAACATTTCGACCGTTTCTTTCTCAGTCCAAACTCAACTTATTGTTCAGCAGTATCCTCTTTTTGTCGAGAGCTTCCTCAGTTATGGCAGCTACTTGACCTGCTCTATCTTTCCAACTCCTTGATTACAATTTTTATTTTCAGTAGCTGTTCATATTTTGAAATCACCATCACTAATGTTTTTTTTATCTCTATGCCACATCTTCTCCCTATATTCACCAGCAAGTCCATAATTTCCTGCAAATCCTCTTTATTTTTGGCCAGCAATGATAGATAATCTTTTTTTTTAATTGTGATGATTGTGATGCATCCTCCTTTCCCGAAATTACTAGTACCTCTAGTACTTCCCTGACAAGCCATTCTCCAAACAATTTGAGCCTACTGGGTGAGAAACAGCATCCCTCTCTCACTCCTCTTCCTATATCCTATACGCTGCAAGTATCTCCATCATACAGCCTCACCTTCACTTGTTGTCTAGGTACAGGTTTGTATTCAGCCTTCTGTCCCTCCAGTTGATGCCGATCTTCTTGAGAATTAACATCAGTTTTTTCCAGATCACTCTATCGAACACCTTTTTCCAGTCAATGAAATTAATGTGGACATCTTCCTTGACTTACAGTTCTTTTTCTGAAATCATGTTTATCATCCCGATGGATCTTTAGTGACTTTTCCTTTTTCTGAATCTAAATTGATTTACTTTTTATCACACTTTCTGTCTTATGTCTCAGTCGCCTGTTGAGTATTCTTGCCACGATCTTTCCGCATGAGATATGAAGTTGATGGTTCTGTGGTCACTGCATTTCTTCCTGTTATAGGCAATTTAGTCTATACGCTTTAATGAATATTTTCAATGGGCATTGGGATATTTGAAAAGTAAAAGTATATTTTATCTTTAATTAAAAAGCTCCTGTTAAAATAATAACTAATAATTTTGCAATGCCCACGGCAGATAATCAAACTATAAATTATAAAATTAAAATAAGAGTATCTTGTGTTGAATTTTTTTTTTCTATTTTGGTTAAACAAATTATTTTTAGCACCAAGTCTTACTACTCATTTGGATTATATGATTTGTACTAATTACGTTACTAGATTAGGGACGAGGAAGTTTGAATTTAGAGGAAGTGTACCCGCATGTGCATGGAGAAAAAATAGGAAACCTTTGAGGAAAACCCAATTTTAATAGACCCAACGGGATCTAACCACAATCTTCCTGTATCGATATTTTTTCTATTACGATGCTAGAGCTTAGAACATGCAACCACCAATGTAAATGCTGAAAAAATGTTTTATTCTAAAAACTGTAGAAATACGTCCAGTACTCACTCACATCTCCTTTCATTTCCCTTAGACAATTATCTTTCTCATAATCCTTACAGTAGCAGAGATGGTAAAGAGAGACAAGAGCTGTTTATCTCGATGGCACACAATAGTTTCATACAACAACGAGAGCTGCAGATAGAGAGAGAGAAGAGACTGGTCGTGTTGTTACTTGTGAGGATAATAGCTAATCATCTTGAAGGCCCCCCCTATTGCCCACCTATTAAAGCAACACATCCATTGGGTGTGCGCGCGGTTGAGGTGTAGAAGAACTCTTGATCTTTAAGTACAAGGACCCCGCTTGTTTCCTGACTGGCTTAAAACGCCTAGCGTGCATACAAATACCACAAACTACAATGACAGGATTAGTTATTCTCGACGTGGGCGTCTTGATAGGGACACGCTACATGGCTTCTAGCTACTTGTCCCGTGTCTCCTTCTAGGTGAGTATTTATTGTGTCTGTTGCCTACCCACCAAGGAGTAGGTTTGTCTTGAACCGCGTCTTACTACCCATCCGGGATATCCGCATAGAAATACACTAATGCTAATGGGGTAGGAATGAGGAAACGGAATAATATAAGAAATGTGCCCAGAATTTGGGTTTAGGAGTATGAAATAATTTGAGAAAATCTTCAGTGTACCCTCCTAAGATTTGAACTCCAAACCTCATTCCTCATCTGCACACCAGACTAGAGGAGCCTAACATTAGTTAAAAGTTAGTCACATTACATTAACCTGTAATGGGGGAGAGCAAATAAATCTAGATTAATTTATTTGACTATGTGGTATTTTGAAATTTGAACTGAAAATTATTGAATTGGTATAGAAATCATAGAATGAGGCGATCAATCACCAAAATTAATTATAATATATATTTATAATGTATAACTATTCATACTCTATGTACATCATATGTATATATATATATACTGTACATATATATATATATATTGTACATCATCTGTATATATATATATATATATTGTACATCATCTGTATATATATATATATATTTATATTATATATATATACACTTTTAATACTCTGTGTACATATATTGTATATAATATGTTTATATATGTATACATATCACACAGAATATGAATAGTATTTTCTCTATATTCTAACCCATATTTTTTAATTTGATTAATTACATTTTAACATATTTTCAAAAATAGTTGAGGCGATGTATTCTTAAGAGTATTTTTGGATGTTGTTTACGGCCAATCAACCAAAGCATAGTAATTTAGCCCAGATCTAGAACTGATATGTAGGCAAACAGCTTCAACCCTTTTTGTCATTTTTATCTTTCTTTCCTCACTAATGAAGTCTTTTACAAGAACAAGAAAGAGAGGAAAAAACCTAAGAGCAAAGCAAAATAATGCCCACTGACTTCAAAGCGGCGCCAAAGGTGAAATAAATAAAAGCCCCTTAGTTGTGACTAGTAGATAATGGACACGAAACAAGTTCATCCATAACCATGCTGGGATTCTAAGATTACCCACCATCTTGTTGCAAAGGGTTATGTAATCGTTTTCTGATTCGAGTTTGTTTGACTTGAATAGTGTTGGGTATATTTCAACGAGCGCATTTGAATTGAGTAGTCTTGGGTACATCAGCGCTGGTGTGATGGGACCACCGATTGTATTACATTAGTCCTTCTACTCAATTCTAGTTGTCTCAACCACCTTTATAGTTTTCAAAGAAACTCAATAAAATAATTTACTGTTCTTAAATCAGATACAAAATTGTTTTCATTGCTTTTTTTTTTATCTTATTCAACAATTTATAGGCACTATCCCGTGATTTGACGTAAATGGATATTCAACATATACGAGAAGAAAGCAAGATGATTTTGAATTACAAAAGCTTTATTTTGCTAGTTGTAAACTGTTTCACCGTAAATATGGGCCTAAATGTACTTACGTATAGTCAGCGCCACATTAAATATTTCATTTTATTGTTGTATTATCATTTATCAGCTTATCTATGATTATGGATGATAAGATGGTACGGAAGGAATCGCAAGTTAGTTAATACAAGCGTTTTAAAGTTTTTATAGACAATTTTTTCTAACAAAATAAATAATTTAGTGCTTTAGTAGATAAATTAATTTTATTTTTATACACATAGCTATATAAGTAGTGTTCTGGCCCTATGGCCCCAATTTGACCTTTGACCTTTACCCCCAATTTGTGTGACGTAATCATTGCGTGTTATGTTGCAACATCCTGTTTGAGTACCGTGACCTACTTTCCTCTGATTGGTTGCTATAAATAGCCTCCTTCCCCCACCAATTTTGACCTGCTTTCCAAATCCGCCTCCTCCCTCCCCTTCTACTACCAACACTGGAATGTTGGTTCTTGATGATTGTTAATAGATATTGAGGTCATTGCCCCGGTAACGGGTTTTTCCCTGGCGCCAGTATGTCGGCAGACAAGACAAGAATAGATATTGAGGTCATTGCCCCGGGCAACGAGGGTTTTCCCTGGTGCCAGTTGGACGGAGGGCTTGGCACGAAGCTTGCGCTATGGCTGACAAGCTAGAATGAACATCGGCTCTTCTGTCACAAGGCTCTGTCCCGGAAAAAGCAGCATGAACCTTGCGCTATGGTGCTTTGTGGTAGAGTGTGGTAATTTGTTTCAGAGACCCCCTCCTCCTTCGGCACCCTGACGCCATGTTTGAGTGACCTACTTTCTCTGATTGGTTGCTATAAATATCCTCCTTCCCCACCAATTTTGACCTGCTTTCCACATCCGCCACCCCCCTCGACTACCAACCCTGACGTGTTATGTCACAACTCTAGCTGACACATGCACAATCAGGGGCTTCGGAATACACAGTTAGGGGCAACTACCCCCGTCACAAGTCTACTAAAATTGGTTGTTTGGTTAGCGTTGTCGAAATTCCTGGAAATGTACAACACCCGCAGCTCTCAGACCGGACAACCTGGGTTTTTTTCCTATGCCGTAATCATTGCGTGTTATGTCACAAATCTAGCTGACACATGCACAATCAGGGGCCTCGGAATCCACTTATAGGGGCCGCTATCCCCGTCACAAGTCTACTAAAATTGGTTGTTTTGGTAGCGTCTGTCGAAATGCTGGAAATGTTCCTCCACCCGCAGCTCTCGGACCGGACAACCTGAGTTTTTTTCCTATGACGTAATCATCGAGTGTTATGTCCCAACCCTGGCGCCAGTATGTCGGCCGACAAGACAAGAATAGATATTGAGGTCATTGCCTCGGGCATCTGTTTTCCCTGGTGCCAATATGTCGGCCGACAAGACAAGAATAGATATCGAGGTCATTGCCCGGGGTAACAGGTTTTTCCCTTGCGCCAGTATGTCGGGCAGACAAGACAAGAATAGATATTGAGGTTATTGCCCGGGCAGCGGGGGTTTTCCCTGGCGTCAGCTTGACGGCTCACGAGACAAGAATAGATCTTGACCTCAACAACCTTGGGTTTTCCCAATGACGTAATCATTGCGTTTTATGTCGCAACCCTGGCGCCAATATGTCGGCACAACAAGACGAGTTGAGACAAGCTTAGATATCGAGGTCATCGACACGGGCGCCAGGTTGGCGGGCAGACAAGACAAGTCGAGACAAGAATATATCGTGTGACGTCAAACTAGAAGGAGGGGGTGGCTATAAAGAGGGGTGCCCACTTGGTTGTCTATTTATAAACGTTTGTAGAGCGGTCCAATATGGACAAGTTACAGCAGCTGGTAAATATCGTCGACGCGGTGCAGACCGTCTAATTGTGTGATCTAGCCGTAGATCAAAAGTACTCGGCGGATTAACTAAAAGCCGTCAATACAAAGTTCGGGAGACACTAATAGCCTACCTAGACGGCGAGTTTTGTGTATTTTCTACCCTGCCGGTTTGGTACTCTTACAGATGAAGACGTGTTGTGTGAGTTAAATAAGAAAAACTGGTATTTACCTGCGCGGAGTAAAACCCGGTTCACCTACCATTGTGAGCTTTGAACGCGCATAAGAGACACGGCAGTTAACAACAACGGGCAGCGAGCATAGGTGACTATACAGGACGTTTAGCACTCAGGTACGCTCAACATGCTTCGATCCGGCTATATTAATTTAATGTTTGTGAGCCATACAATGGAGGGCTTGCCTATATGACGGGAGAGAATGTTCACAGTGTCGCGGTGTGTGATAGACAGGTAATTTACAAAGTAGAGGAGCGAGGCTACATAGAGTTTTGTGACTCTACCTGTCACACGATACGAGCGACGGAAGTACTACCCTACGAGGAATCGTGGAAACGTATATGTGTGATGTAACGTGCGCCGTTTACAATTTCCGCAAGGGGGACGTGGTAGCTGTATTACCCCGACCTCCACCGCCACCCTTCCGAGCTCCACACGATCCGTCACCGTACTTCACGCCGCCGCGCCCTCAGAGAGACAGCCGTACACACCCCCAGAGTCACAGACGTGCCCAGCCCAGAGTACCACCACCTGAGTTGTCTACCCACCACACGTCACAGGCGTACCCGTCGTCAGAGTCGTCTGTATACCAGTCAGTAAAGTCAGCTGCGTGCCCACCCACCACCGCCGGAGGTAAAGTCTGAAGAACCTGTAAATCTCGAGGATTTAACATTTTACAAAAAATTATTCAAATGTTAAAATTATAGGTGAAACGCCGCCGACTACATACTCAGCCTGGGCAGTTTCGGTAACGTTTTTCCTTCCAAAGTCAATCTATTTTTGGATTGTAAGCGCTTTAAATCTAAAGCACGCTGTATGATATATTTCGGAGGACAAAGTGTGATGTTTAAAAGTGAATTAATAAAACTAGACGTACTCTGCTGCTGCCATAGGAGCTAGTGGTGAAATTTTGAAAAAAAAAACGTTAAGAGCGAGTGTTTATTTCTTTTGCTGCATCTAAAAATAGACATTATGCCGTTTAAATGCTGCGTTTATGATGGATCCTACGCAAAGCTATCCAATCTTATTCGGCACAAAAATTCAATGTCATTCAAACTGTGCTCACCAGGATACCTGTTGGGACGAGGAGGTATTATGCAGGGGTTAGACATGATCGAGAAAGAGGAATACAATCGTGTCAAGTGCTTAAACGAACTTGAGAAAAACAAAAGTTATAACGTTGTGCTATCGGAAGAGCCCGAAACTAATGTTATTGTGCTTGAGTTTTTTTGGAAGAGTAAGATTGCAGGTAAAAAATGTGGAGACATTGTCAATATACACTTACCGTCTCTCAACGTGTCTGAACTATTTTGGAGGTGGCTCCTACTCATTTTCTAGATGGTAGATGTCTTTTATATGTATTGGTCAAAACACCTAAATAATATTGCTGCTTGTTGTGAATGTTTTAAATTAACCCAATTGTTGATTGTCAATAAAAACTAAAAATACAATTGACTCCTATTCATTTCTAGCTGGTAGATGTCTTTTTATGTATTGGTCAAAAGACCTAAATAATATTGCTGCTTGTTGTGAATGTTTTATATTAACCAATTGTTGATTGTTAATAAAAAAAACTAAAAATTTAAAAATTTACTCCAATTTATTTTCTGGCTGGTAGATGTCTTTATTATGTATTGGTCAAAAGACCTAAATAATATTGCTGCTTGTTGTGAATGTTTTTAAATTAATCAATGTTTTATTGTCAATAAAAAGACTAACAATAAAATTGACTCCTACTCATTTTTTGGCTTTTTAGATGTCTTTTTATGTATTGGTCAAAAGACCTAAATAATATTGTGCTTGTTGTTGTTGTTGTTTTAAATTAATCAATTCTGATTGTCAATAAAAAAAAACTATCCTAAAAAGTCGTTATTATTTTTAAATCCTCGGCTGGACATCAAAGACTGAAGGAGACGCCAACATATGTTGTGACTTAGTTTGCTATCCAGGGTTGAATTGCTTATCTAATCCATAATATATATTACGAGTATATCTTACCCCTAATGTGAACAAACCAGTAAACGTGCTAAGATAGATATGTAAGCAATTTTCCCGGGCTCGATTTCTGTGTGCAGTTTTTTTTTTTTTTAAAAATATGATATGTATTAATGGGTGAGAGAAGAACGTAATAAAAAGGAGGCAGAGCTTTTCACGGGGGTAGAAGACTGCCTCTGCGCAAGTGCCCAAAAAGAATGTATAACTTCTTTCTTTTTTTCTCTCTTTTCTCTGTAAAGGGGACATTATTGTCTTTTTAATCTATGTCGCGTGGTAAATGGTCAAGGTCTAAGGACCCCTGGCCGCGAGGGTTGCTTTTGTTGCCCCTCAGAGTAAGTGTAAGGCTTCAAATTCCCTGATGTTGAAATGTGGTTTAGGGGAGGGGAATGGTACTAGAAACCCCAATGAAGAAAGAGAGGTTTTTCACATGCAGGGGTTCAAAACCTATATTGGGCATTGTCATGATTTTTTTTTGGGGGGAGAGCGGTTCCCTTTTAGTTGCTTTGCTAAATTCCGTGGTTCTTTTAAAACAGAACAAAAAATTTAACGTTCGCAAAAAATTTACTTTTACAAAAAAAAATCCAAGAAATTTAAATTATTAAATCTTAAAATTTTTTTAAATTAATATTTTTGATAAAAACTATATACGGGGAAAAAATATATAATTTACATAAACAAATAGTTACTTAAACAGCAACAAAATATTTAAGGTCAAAAAAATATTTTAACAAATAATAATTTTATTTATTTTACAAAAAAAAAAAAAAAAAACCAAGTTTTACAATTATAAAAATCTTGAAATATTTTGATATAATAATTTTTTTGTTTTACAAAAAATAAAAAAACCCCAAAATTTTTTTAAATTTGAAAACTTGAAAATATTTGATTAATAATTATTGTTTTCAAAAAAATCAAAATTTAATAAATTATGAAAATCTTGAATTATTTTAATAAATATGTTGTTTTTAAACTTATTACGGGACATAATATTTTGATTTTAAAAATTATTTACTTTTAAAAAAAAAACCCCCCAAGAAATCCCTTTTGAGGATTTGGGAAATTTTTTTAAATTAATATGTTTTCCTTTTTTTTAATAGGGAAATCTAATACCCTTTCCCGTCCAAATAAGCTCCTATATATTTGTATTGAAAAACTTTTAAAAACTTTAAGTTTAATCTTTGATTTTTTTTTTTTTTTTTTTTTTTTTTAAAATTAATTTTGTTTGATTATTCTTTTTTTTTTAATATTATTTTTTTTTAAAAGGGTTTTTTGAGTTCGTTGTTACACTTATTACACTATAGGTTTTTAAAAAAAAAGGGGTTTTAAATCTTTTTCCTAAACTATTTTAAAAAAAAAATTTGTATAAAAAAAAAAGTATTTAAAATTTAACATATTGTATAAAATTGTAATTTTTTTGACATTAATGAATATATTTGTCCCCAATTAAACTTGATATGAAATTTTTATAAAAACCCCATCATAATTTAATTTAATTTGTGTTTTGTTATCATAATGTTTTCTTTACACCCATGACTTTGGTTCAATATATTCACAGTTGTTTCCCACATGATGGTGGAGTTGTAATTTATGTAAGGATTGTAATCATTTCCCGTGGATGCATCTACCCGTTAGACCCCTGTTTAGAGAGGTCTTGGGGACTCATGGTAGCGGGGGGCATTGCACCCCCGTTAGAAATGCTTTGGAGGGGGGTGGGGGGGGTTTTAACCCCATTCCCCGGGAAAATCGGCTTAGTCCCCCCGAGCTTATGATGGTTTTTGGACAGGACTGTTTCCCCTGGGACCCCTTTTTGCAACATTTGCAGCGGTAATGTGTCTAATGGGCTTACAATATGAGTGACGAGGAAGGGAAAGGGGGGCTTCGTCGATGGTTGATGGCGGTTTACATGTATTAGCCTGTCTAGCAAAAAGAGATTGGCCCTTGAGTCAATCGTAGATGAAAATTTCTATGTAACAAATGAAAAATATATAAATTTTTTTAATTATTGTAGTTAGCCCTTGAAAAATATTTAAAATGCCCCCCCTTAAGGGCCCTTGAAAAATAAATTTGAAACCCGAAAAACCCTAGTTATGTTTGACGTCAACCCTAACTTTCGTTTGAATCAGTTTTTGATTACTTTGATGGATTTTTTTAATTAGAAAAAGATGGTATTTAAATTATTTTAACCCTAAATAAATTGGTACAATATTTTTGAAATTAAAGGAATTTTCATGTAGGTAAATCAATTAATTTAATTTGGTATTCAAAATAATAAAGGATTTTTATCGAAAATGTAGGTTTTTTTTATTTTAAATTTAAAGGGGCCCTGTTTCGAAGAATAAGTTGGTATTATTTAAATGAAATTTTATCCAATTTTAGTAAAATTTTTTTGTTTTCAAATAAAACCTAGCAAATTAAGGGTTAAAAAATCAAAATAAGTTAATATTTTTATATGACCCAATTTAATAGGAGGAAATTTTGGAAAATAAGTTTTATGGCAAAAATATATTATCCTGGGACTCTGAATAAATAGTTTGTTAAATAAACATTTAACGTACCCCGATCTCCGTCACCGTCCTTGTTGTAGAGTATATATACGTGCTTATTATAGTAAATTTTCCGCTTTTAATGAAGAGAGGTTGGAAACCCACCCCGGAGAAAACCACCCCAATTTACATGCTGAATTCAAAAAAAACTCTCCTCGACTGCATATTTTCGGTGCAAATTTATTTATTTTATTTAGGATAATAAGTGACATAAACATTTACACTAAACAGTAAAAGAAATTTAAGTCCAAAAATATGTTGGCATTTTGACTTATAGCCCTTCGAAGCTGACTAACATTTACACAACAAAAAGAAAATTTTTTTTGCAAATATGTGTTATTTTTTTTTTTGAAACTTAAAAAAACATCGAAGAAAATTTTAAAAATTTTTAATAAATTGAAAAATTTTTTTTCGGTTTTTTCAATAAAATAGTAATTTAAAAATTGTGAAAGAAAATAGATAAAAAGGGTTGCAATCCCGCTAAAAAGTTTGAACAAATAAATTTGAAAGAAACCCCAATATGTTTGCACGTCAACACAATTATCATTTTAAACAATATCTTCGACTAATCTTGAAAGGGTTTTATTTTTAATATAAAAACTTATTAATGTAGAAAAAGTTGTCTATCTACAAATTTTTTTATCATAAAATAAATAATAGGCCCCAAAAATATTTGCGAAATTAATGGAGTAGATGTGGCTAAAAAATTTTTTTTAACCCCTGGTGGGTGTTGGCAAGCGTATCGTGGAGCTCGACTGGAGGAGGGGAGTCGATTT
>JBCFYV010001205.1:0-56472 GCA_039000515.1 Timema cristinae | reverse complement strand
TTGGTTGCCATCTGTCAAGTGTTGTTTAACCAAAAATTTAAGAGTAGTTTTGTAAAGGGCGAAAAGAGAAAAAAAATATTTTCTAAAAATAAGCTTTAACGATTTTGATTAAAATTCGTATCTAGGCGTTGATTTAAGATAATTAATAAAATGGCTATTTTCACTTTCTCAAGAAAATTATTTTTTGGGGTACGTTACAGAAACGGAATGTCTTACCTTCGCAAATTTGAGATACAAAAATAACTTAGCGTTGCCAATTTTAATACTATTTAAAATAAAATAAAAATTGTACATTGAAATATAATTTTATAAAACCAATAGTTTCTGAGATATTGACAAATATGCTAATACAATTTTGTGATCTTTAGTTGTGCGGACACACTACTCAAGTTTTAACGAATAATTCTCTAATACCATAGAGCAAGTAGATAAGTATCTCAAAAAGTTTGTTCTTTTTCCTTTGACCTCTTAGGGGAAATATTTGTAAACAATGATCTATCTCTATCGGTTTGGACTCAATATGTCAATATTTACATTTTTTATTGGTTTAAATTTATAAATTGAGGAATTTAATAGCAATGCGATAACCATAAGATGTGCAATCCTAATAAAATGTCAAAAATAGCTTGGGTTTGCTGGTATATATTATTTAGTTTCACATATATTACGTGTTTTGAGTAAATATCTCCATTTTTAAACAATAGAGTGAGAAAGTCCGTGCATAGTTCCGTACCATTTATTTCCTACTGGGAATTTTAGAGGAAAATTAATGTGTTCACATTGAGTAGAGTACTTTGAATATCAAGTTGTGGGTTGGTTCTTAAAATATAACCTATGTATTCAGTGTTCTGTGATATAGTTATGATTAGAGGCGGATTTTTATGTAATTATTTATTTTAATCATTATTTTTTAGGTTAATTACTACATACAAATTCAGGCTCTGGTTAATATTTTCATATTTAAGCTTTTATTATAATTATTCATGGTCTTGGAGGACGGGAGGATATTCCTGTACCCCTTAAATCCCCACCCCCTTTCCAACACACACACTCACACAATCTGTGCTCGCTTTAATTTTTAAAAGTTTGAATATTGACAGCATGAATGGAGATAAACATATATTTTGTTTGACAGGCTTCTGCTCCGGTGTTTGAAGGCAAACAGGCCAAACGTTGGCGGTGTATTTCTCTCTGACCGATAGCCCTTTGTTTCGACAGGAAAAAGGGGAAGAGGGAGAAGTAAAAATTAATATAGGGGGGGTTTTTTGGCTTCAAAAGTTTTTCCCCTCGTGCAATCACGAGGAACAAACAATAAAAAAAAAGAAGTTTGAACACAAAAGCTATTCGCTGTGCGATGATGGATAGACTGACGTAATAAATAAAAATATAAAAAGATTGTTCATAAAAAAAAATGCTACAAAAACAGATGCTTCCTTTTATCAATTTTCCCTTTTCTAAAGTGAAAATTAAAAAAAATATATAGTCCCGTAAAAAAAATCTGGTTTTCCCAGTTTTGTTTCCCTGTCATAAATCAATGGGATCCCCTTTTAAAAAGACAATTTTTTTTTCCTATTTTTAAAATGTAATGGGGGAAAAAATATCAATATGAGAAGTGGTTTTAAAATCAAGAGAGTTGAAGAATTTTTTTTTTTAAAATTCTTTTTCCCCAAAGTAAGTTTAATTTTGTTTTGAGATATTGGTAAATCCCTATCAGTTGTAAGCCCCATATTCAATACTCTAGAAAAAAATTCCAAATCCATTAATTTTCGTCAATTTATTTGTACCGTTACGCTGCCAGTGTTAAATTGGTTTCTGTTTTAAAAAAGTGATTATAAAACAAGATTGTTTTTATAATTGTCCTAAAAAATATTGGGAAGTATTGGCGTGGGATTTGGTAACATAAATATTTTTGAGGGGGGGGGAAATGTAATGATTTGTACTATACACAGGTTTTAATATGAGACTTTTTTTTATCAACGTGTAGTTTCTTCCGTATGGGTAGTATGCATTAATATAAGATTTACTGTTATAGTAAGATTACTATTAAATCGAGAATAACATTAATTTTGCGAAACGTGCATTATGAACGTTTGATCACTGTTTAGTTTTGTCTAAAGAAAATTTCTTAATTGTATAAAGTGAACGCAGTGCGATTATAGCAATATTATAAACAAGTGTTGGATTTAAGCCCAGGAGAAAACAACAATTTAAATTTCAAATCGAAACATAAAAACAGCTTTAAAATGAACATGGTTCGAATCAAAATAAATATTGTAAAATTAATATTTCATAGCAGAATGTTTCGAGTTCAAATAAAATAGATTTTCTAGAGTGAAATGTAATATAAATTAAATAGAATAATATTTAAAAGAGTAGATCAATAAACTTAGTCCAAACAATAACTAGATTTTAGATATTAGGATATTCGCAAGTTTATATTGTCAAGTCAAGTAGTTGATCCATGCTAACGTATCAAATGTTAACTTTTCGAATCCATAATTTTAAATCGGGTCTGAGAAATTTTGAATTTGATACGAATCTTTAAAATATTGAGATTCTGACTTTTTAGTTGAAATATAAATCTAGCAAGATTCAGATTTGAATTAGAAATGTTTAAACACTAGTTCCGTTTGGTTTACTTCCATTTTAATGGCGGTATTAGAACCTTTCTGTGTTATACAATACACATGTATATACATGCGCTTTAATGTTCAATATATTGAGAGCCACATCGGTTGTTGCATGCTTGGTGCAGGCTTGTCAAACTCACGTGACCAAAGGGGTCACATAGAAAAACGGACAATAAATACTAAGGGGAGACAACGATAGGAGAAAATCAGAACGGTCGGTTTCTTAGATAAAAAAAAATAGAAATAAAAGCGGAAGGCCTATATGAAACAAAAAAAAAAACCTATATTTTTTAACGAGACATTTGGAACCTTGTTTGCAGCATTAGTGTGATTGTCGAGCTTTAAATTTGTGCCAAAGTCACTTTCATATTGGTCGACCAATGTGGGTTCCATTTCATGTGAGAAAAAACCAAAATTTGAAACAAAATTCACATGTCAAATTTCCCTATTCTTTTAATATTACATTTCAAAATGTTATATTTCCACGACGTTGTTCAAAAGAATGGTCGGGCCGTATTGTATGTTGGTTCATCATAAGGCCACAAGCCGCACAAAACCAGTGAAAGCTTGTGTTGAATAGATTGCCGTTGACGGGGGAGATCGGGGTTCTAATCTTTGTCGGAAGTACTGAGGCTTGTTTTTGGGCTAAATGGTTTAGTAATCTTCCTCCACAAAAAATTCGAATTAATTTTACCAACATTCAATTATAATCATCCTTACCTTATCAGTATGTATATACATTTATGCCTGGTGCACCGTTTCATTGGCCACATGGTTCAGGGCGTCACTCTCGCAGTAGACTAGACTGCCAATGACAGGGAGATTGAGGTTTTAATCTCAGTCGGGTGTAGTGACGGTGTTTTTTCCAAAATCGTTGTCCACGCTTCCTCCACGTAAAATCTCTAGCGTAATTAGTACATGAGCGTATAGCCCGAACGGTTAGTAGTAAAACACGGTGTAAAAAAAAAGGTTGACTTTGCGCATGGGTTTGTGCGTGGAGTGTCGAGCAACTTTTGCGCCAGCCTGTATGCTTTTGGATGATTTCACAGACATATCTGTATGTACTCTGTTTACCTGGTAGGTAGTAAGTTCTTACCTTGACTGTAGGTAGAAAGTTCTTACCTTGACTGATCACACGATGGTAAGCTACACTACAGTGAAATCAAGCAAGGTAAGCTTACCTTTCTGAGTAAACATAGAGCTCCTCCACTAGGAGTTGCTTTTCCTTGTCGCTGGGAGAGAGAGGGAAAGGTGAGGGGGGGGGGGGGGCTAAAGTGTAGCTTGGTGGAGAAACGCGACAAACAAGTTCACTAAGTGCAAAAGTTTATTTTTAGCTTTTATCTTTTTTTTTTTACTTTCATATCATTATTTATTCAATTTTTCTTCCTTACCCTCACTCAGGAGTGCACCCTTAATTGCATTAGAGCTACTGTATTTTTCTTACGCTATTTCATTTATTTAAGGTTTTTTGTCTGTGGCATTATTGGCTGCTTTTGTGTCGACGTGTCTTTAAATCAAAGTATTAAAATAGAATATATTTTTTCCCCCTCTAGCAGTGGTAGTCGTTTTATGTTCAAATGACCTATCGAATCTTCCCCTTCCCTCAATTCTCAAATAAACCGTCCCTTAACTAATAAGAAAATATTAACGTTTCAGCATTTGCTATGTTCCATACATATGGCGACGTTTCAGTACTTAATTCAGTACAACCATGTGAAGGACCTATTATTATTATTTATTATTATTATTATTATTATTATTATTATTATTATTAGCACCGCGTCTTACTACCCATTCGGGTTATACGCACTTACGCTAATGTGTAATGGTAGGGTGATTGTGAGATGAAATGAAGGACCTACAGTTTAACGTGGAATCCGAACACGGTGGAGGCTGGCATTCCCCACATTCACAAGATGTCTTGTCAGAGGTGTAGGAAGGGTTTGGTAATCAGATAAATCTGTGCCGGGAACGAGAATTGAACCCCGAACCCCATCACAGAAGTCTGACACCTTACCCCTAGACCACCAGGTCACCTGAAGGACCTACTACCATGGCTACTATTAGCAACTATCAGTTCAACTAGTTTGATAGTAGTGTCGATCATAGTTCTCGGCGATGTTTGAGTACAGACGCATGCGCAAAAGAGATACAATGTGTTTTACATTAGCAAACACAGCAGTGAAGTCCGTTGTGAAACTAAAGAGAAACAAAATATCTTGGATTTAAAAATAGTTTAAGGAAATTGGTCTTAATAAAATATATCTTATAGAGAAACTTTTTTTTTTCAAAAGCTATGCCAGATTATTTCAAAATGCACTTTTTAAGCTGTAATTAAATAAACCATTTTCTGATGATTTTTGTTGTTGTTGTTGTTGTTGTTGATGATGATGATAATGGTGACGCGTTGCAGACGTCTAAAAGACCCACGTTATTTAATAAACTGTTGTTCATTTTAGGTTTTTAAATTAAAGATAGATACAAGGAAAGGAGAAATTAGCTCATTTTTGCGTAAATGTTTCAGTAGTTCTGAGACCAAAGTAAAATGTTAGAAACGCATACATCTAAATGATATGTGTCACAGTCCTATACGCGGTTATTGTCCCCAGGATGAGTCTTGGTAAGTTAAAAAGTGACAGCATAGACATGTGTTTGTTTCCCGTGTACATGTTGTCATTTTTGACTAAATAAAAAAAGTTTTAAAAAAGTAAAATCGGATTTATATAAATTAATCTATACTATTATTAAGGATTGATTTGTTTTGAGGCTTAGAACCACCATTGACAAGAAATATTGCAGTGTGAGGAAATTTTCTTTCAATTAGGCGGTGCTCTTAACTACTCGAAAAACAAGGATGAAAACAATGACGGTGGTGAATGCACATCGTATATTTCGTAATATCTCCTTCTCTGTATATTTTATGATAGTTTACATCGTTGTATCAGTATAAGTTTTTCTTCTGCATTAGTACGAAAACATACACAACTCGTGTGTATCTGGGCACTATACAATTAAATAAATCGGTTGAACAGACTGTCGAATGTTCTACTAAGATTCCGGCAGCCCGCCTGCCGCAAGTGTTGGCCGGGCCTGTATACCCGCAGGGATCAACAACACAACGCCACAAACATTAACTATTGTACAGTTTCCCCCCTCCATTTCCTCCGACTCGGTTAGGAGATAGAGTAGCGCCATGAGATAGATTACCTCATTTACTCCAGACATTGAGTTGTCGCTGCAACCTCCCTCCCCTCCCCCCTTGCCGCACCCATGCCGAACACCGGAAGGTTGAGAGATAATATCGGAAATAATCTAGGACTGCCCTTACTTCTAGGGGAAATAAATGGCACTGGCAATCAACTTGTTAGAGCATTAAGAATGAGGTTTACTTGGAAATAACATTGAAATGACCTTCAGATTTAAAGGCAACTTGTAACTGGTGGTTAGGTAGTTTCTGCCTTGAAAGGTCTCTGACCCCTAGTTTTGTGGAAAACTGAGAAGAGAAAGAGAGAATGAATTGGGTGGGGATGTTGAATTTTGGCATTGAGCTACAGCTTATTAGTTTCATGGAAATACCTGAAATCTCTTTCCTTTTCTTGAGGATAGTCATTTTACCTACTTGTTAACTTCCGGTAAAAGAAAAGAGTAATATTTATATTAGATATTCATTCATATAAATTTTTTCAAATGTAATCCATATTTAAAATAATGTAAGGACAATAGTTAGGTATGAATTTTTTTTTTTTTTAGTGGTTACGGAACTAGTGAAGCATTTATTCATTTAGAATGTAATGTAACAAACATGAATAATACATTTTTATTTGATAAATTTAGCTATACATTTAAATAACTTAGCCAAAACTAACCACAAACACACATTGTTTGTTTAGAAAGAAAGTACAAATAATTTCAAACACACTATTAAAGTAGCTTATTACATATAATTAATTGATTAAAAATATACATTTCTTTTTTGTTTAATATTATTATTATTATTATTATTAGCACCGCGTCTTACTACCCATTCGGGTTATACGCATTTGTAATAATTCAAGTGACAGGTTCACTTTGACATGTTTATTGTCCAGTTTGATACTTTACCAAAAGTAAAATCCCGTTAAATTGAATCAACAACAGTATTTTTGTGTTTTTTTTCTTCCAAATTTGTACTCAATATGTTGAACCTTTTTAAACTCAAAATATCATAAAATCTAATGGTTACATTTTAATATTCATTGCACACAAAAATGTTTTAACAAATAGTTTGGTCCCATAAACTAGTAGTTTTTTTTCTATGAACGCCTAAACATACCAAAAATAGCTGCTAATACTTGAAATGTAACCACTATTGATGAACCAGATTTAGTTTAAAATTTAATAAAACAAAGTTTTGTGTCAGCCACATTAAATATGTAAGAAAATGTTAAAGTTTTTGATATTGTTTATTCATTTAGTAAGAGCAGCAAATAAAAATCAATAATTTTATGACTATAACTTATAAGGCTTAACTTAAGTATTCTGAATGTCCTTTGGATATGATAATACACTCTTTCATACTTGGTACTTTGTGGCCCAGTTTCACAGAAACTATGACTATAATAGATCGCAAGAAATGGATTTAAAACAAATTTAAAAAAAGTGTTTTAAGACACAGGATTCTTAGATTTTCTGGCCTAAATCACATTCTCATTTTTAATTTAGAGTCCTCTAAATTATATAATTTGCGAAAATGTCTGAAAATATCACAAAATATCCGTTCTTATGGACAATATTAATTTTTAAGCGCCTCTATTAATACTTAGAAATCATACTTTATTTAAACTTATTTTATACTGTAAATTTGTGGAGTTTCTACCCTCCGCCCCGCCCCCCCTCCCAAATGCTTTGGATACACTTAGCTCTTTAGATTTATGCCAAATATAAAAATCGTAACATAACCATCACTTAAGGTAATGCAATTAGTGGTTTGAGTTACGTTTAGATTATTTTTATAATTTAATTGTTTTTAGTAATTTGGGGCCAGATCTAACTAATATTTGTAGCCCAATAAATATGTTTCCCAGGAATTATTTACTATAGGCTACTACTAATAGCTAGTAAATACATATGCTTAAATCACCTCAGCCAGAACTACCAATCTTAACCAGAATTACCAACCTCAGCCATTCTCAACATTTTTCTTGCTTGGGGCTGTAGTTGACTTCTTTTTTTTAGTTAGCTCTGCCTCAATATAATCCGGATTGTGGATAGACATTGAACATGGATAGCGTGGGTCTACTAGTTCAGGCAGTAAACAATCAAATAAAATGAGGAAAGCTTAGTCACGATTTCCATTTCCCAGAAAAAGTCATCACATTCGATTCTTTCATATCGTATGCATGGCATAACTGGTGTCCACATAGCAAATATGCAGTACAACCGGCGTGTTACATGGAGCTGACCTTGGACTTGATAATAGTGTACTTATGACGCCTGTTTATTCCATCAATCTTTTTATATTTGTTAAGTTTCCAGAATGTCACCTTTCGTTTCAAAATGGTTGACTAAGGACTTATCTGTTTAGCTGATGATGGACATTTTACCTCTACTATGCCATCATTGTCGATTAGGCCATCTGGTGTAGCGCTGAGGAATGTCAAATCAATCAACAAAGAAACCACAGCGTTCAACCCTGATTTTCAAAGTTTCTTCTAACTTCGCTATGGCACGTTCTTCATTTGCTTTTCCATATGACAACGAGCTTAGGTGTTGGAGATCAGAATATAATATTTGTTTGACCAAATTTTCACAACCAGTAGATGGGAGCTTGCAACAAACTTGTCCAAAATTATACGCATTAAACGTTTCCTTCCTTCTTCTAACCATTGTTCAGATTCACTCTGATTTATGGTTTGAAGTTCAAGGTTTCGCAATTCTTCTTCGGAATGTTGGAGGCTATTTTGCATTTCTTTTTTAAACAACATAAAATCTTTTTCTGGCAAATCTGGGCGTTGAGAATTTGGACCATAGTCAGCATCTATTTTTTTTTGGGGGGGGGGGGGGGGAAGAATGGTTTGCTTGACCGGGTGGGCTTCGAGTGATGTGAATCTTCTCGCTTTCTTCGGGCGAGACATATTTTTCGATGCTTGCGTGCTTCTTCCAACTTTGTGAATTTTCCCGGGCTTGATCCATACAATTTTTTGTGTAGTTTGTAATGGAGATCACCATAATTGTAGCTTACAACAACAGCAGCACATCGCGCTTGATAGGATCCTCTTTGTGTGAAATGGATGCGTTTGCCACCAGTTTTTTTCACAATGGCAGCGTTGTAGTGCTCAACACAGTTTTTGTCTACACTATACAGCAGGCTGCGACAGTGAATGGTAAGTGTTTGAGCTATAGATTTCAGCTTTTGTAAAATATCACTTTCTTGAAGCTCTGGAATAAGATTTTTCTAATTTTCTTTTAGTCCTGTGCAAAAATAAGGAGCACAATGTTGGTGGTCTCCGAATATATGATTTGGACTATTCAAAATGTAATCTTTTAATTTATCAATGCGCTCGTGCAACTGTCCCGCCTCATTCATTCTAAATTTTGCAGCTTTCACCACTGCCCCACGTAGCTGCGTACTTTTAGAACTGATTTTTTGTCGGAGATAAAATGGTCCATTCTTGTCGTTTTTCCACAAATCTTTCAACTTGTTGAGTAGTTCCGGAAAAGATGATTACGGCACTCCAATTTTTGTACCGTCAAATTTCTATATGGACGAGCCTCAAGAAGCCTCTTGTATACGCTATTGTCACCATCAGCAATGAGAATGCTGTATCGTAGGCCGTACATTTCTTCGCTCTTGCAAAAGCCTCGACAATAATAGCTGCTTCCATACTTGACGAGCTTTGATCCTCTCCCCAATTTTTGAAACCAGTATGCTTTTGAGATGTTTTTTTTTCTTTCAGCGCCTGGTCACAAAATGTACAATAGTTGTTTTTAACTTCTATGTACAATACTTTCTTAGTCTTATACCCCCCAATAGCAGCCTAAAGGAAACAAAACAAAAAATAAGTATAGTGGCAGTGTTGAAAACAGAGTAATAAAACGCCTAGTTATTGTTGTGAAAGGCACAAAATTTTCTCAACAATGCTTGGATGCTTCTTGAAAATAAAAACCAAAGTTATTTAGTAATATTAATATCAATGGGACGAGTGTAATTTTTCACATGGTGTACAAATAGAGTAGTGATATAGTATTGGCTCGCTAAAGCCAAAGATGCTATGTTCGAATCTCATGTTTAGGTTTACATTTTGTATTCAGGCAGGGATAAAAATTATCTAGGTGTTTTGTACACTTTAAAATGTACATTACATTCTTTTTTAGATTTTTTTTTAGCACAACGTCTTACTACACTCCCGAATTATACACATTATGTACTAGTTATGCTAGTGTGTTTAGTATGAGGAAGGTTGAATATGGAAGAAGTGACCGGTATTTGCGCCCAGGGAAGTTGGAAACTACTTGAGAAAATATACCCTCAGTATAGCCATTGAGGGATTCGAGCCCCTTTCTCTCCATCATTGGCTGTCTAGTATATTGTGTTACCTTTAGACCTTTCGATCACCGAATTGAGTTAGGGTAATTTGAATGAATTGTAACAAGGATGAGGTGAGAGGTTTATGGAAATATAACAGTAACATTTGCAGGATGATAATTATTCCCAGCACAACTGGCTAGGTTTCGAACCTTGACCTCTTTGTTAACGTTGACCAATTCTAAACCAAGACTGATGTATTAGAGCTCGCGGGGATCATATTTACTGTGTTTTTTTTAAAATTTAAAATTCAGGCTTTTGGCATTGGTACGAGTATAATCTATTGTGGTTGTGTCTTGACTTGTAAAGTTGAACGTTCTGGAACCTTAAAGTTATCGATTGACATTATGGCCTAATACAAAAAAAATGTGTTTTTTATTATTTTATATTTATTTAATAAATTCAGGATAGAAATAACAATTTTACACCTAATCCAATCTATTTTACACTGTATTATGTCACCATCCCTTGCCACCCACATTAGTTTTATGACCAAAATTGACAGCTATAGGTCACGTGACTTGACGGATGCATACATGAAAGTAGATCTATTTATTTTAATAGTGTTATCATATGAAAACTTGACTCTACTATCCACTGATTTTTGGAGGAATTACATCTAGAAGTCCTTTTTTCTTACTATATACCACTATATAGTAGATTTTTGATAAGAAAAATGGCTTCTCAGACAATAATTCCTACAAAAATGAGTGTATGACACTTGTGTGGAGCGCTTTAGTTTACATTGAGAATTTCATACTACAACCGAAACCTCTAAGAAATTAAACTTTTTTTAAATGTTATTTATTAATATAAATTAAGAAGATTTGGATTTTTTTTATTTGGCCACCATTTTCATTAGAGTATATGATTTTTCCTGTTAAAATATTATCAGATCTAATATTCTAAATTAAGAATTAATAGTTATTGTTGTCCATTGTTTTATCTGAGTTTGAATCCGATATATTTTTTAACTGATTTCATATTAAAGTATTGTTTTCCGAGTCCATGTAATGATTTATTTAAAAACAAATATGAATGATTATTACTATTAATCATTCTAACTGAAAATTATCTTGGATTATATATGATATAATGTAATATAATATAAGTCATATTATGGGTTATACACTGGTTACGAAATACCCTAGACTTGGAACATACATTGTATTATTATTATTATTATTATTATTATTATTATTAGCACCGCGTCTTACTACCCGTTCGGGTTATACGCACTTACGCTAATGTGTAATGGTAGGGTGATTGTGAGATGAAATGAAGGACCTTCAGTTTAACGTGGAATCCGAACCACGGTGGTGACCTGGCATTCCACACATTCACAAGATGTCTTGTCAGAGGTGAAGGAAGGGTTTGGTAATCAGATAAATCTGTGCCGGGACCGAGGATTGAACCCTGGCCGCCAGCATAGAAGTCTGACACCTTACCCCTAGACCACCAGGTCACCCAACATACATTGTAAACAGTCAAAGTATTCTAATGGTCAAGCGAACAAGTCACTCATATTAACTAACCTATGTGAAAATATTTATTATTTGCTTAATAATTTATGATAAAATAGTTTTATCAAACGCTGATAGTTAATACTTCCCTTGGAATTACTGAATTAACAAAACTACGGTTAGCTGTCATCTACCACCGTCCTATGCTGAGTCGACTGTAGCAGGAATGTCAGTACTCGAATCGTAGTCTGATTTAGCAAGTGTGGGTATCTGAAATTGTATCCCACACTTTCTCCCTCCTTCCAAATGCGAGTACCCTTCCTTTTAATTCTACCTTTCCTAAATTATAACCACCCCATTTGTGTAAAGAAACAGATAAATATAAACTGTATTTCCTAAATGGCTTTCTATGAAAATGTGGGTACACTTCCTTAAATAATAACCCCCTCATACTTGACCCATCAGAGTAACTAGTACATATGTGTACAACCAATCGGTTAGACAGACCCAGTGTCAATAAATTAAATAAATTTAAAGAGTAGTTGGGTGCGTATCCTATCATAAGGAAATGTGTAAAAACTATGTCGCCTAAGCAACTTGAATTAAAAACAAACTTTATGTAACATATATTATTACATTTTAAAGCCTAATATGTTCAAGTTTACTTTAAGACGGTTTTAAATCTTATTTTTAAATAACGTTATTTAAGTTGTTTTTTTAATGGAAATACGGAATTACTAGATCGCATAGATTAGAATGCAATGTATTTTAATTTTGTTGATAACACTAATAGAATAGGGATGAGAACATTAGAATTTAGAGGAAGCGTACTTGAATTTGTGTAGAGGAAGAGTGGGAAATCCTTTAGGACTAGCTACCTCAGTACAACCGCCGGGATACAAGACCCATCTTCTCCGTCACCGGCAAGCCAGCCAAGAGGAGACTGACACTTTTTACCACGCGGTAGGTGGTGTGTATTTTAAGAGCCATTCTTAATTGTTTTTAATTTTCTTAAAAATTATTTGCTAGTGTATTTTCTCTTAGCTTCCCTCCTCACCTGTCCTTGGTATTAATCCTCACTATTGCCTACGCTTAGCGTAATATTGGACAAATTATATAAAATAAATATCTTTAATATACGAGTGAAATAGTTTTAATGAATTTTTACATAGGGTCTATCATTTTATATATAAGTAGTTTTGCTTTTGTAATAATATGATTTCAAAACATTTTTTTAAATTTATGGTGGTTATAACATATTGCATGTTTAAAAACTCTTCGGATTTATATCGACTCTCATTTAAATGCCACTAATGTTTTATTAAAAATGTAATTAATTTAACAGATTATTATAAAATTGCAATTTACAAAGGTTATCTTACTCTCTTACTCACAAACAGTTTTCATTATCAACGTGAACGTGGTTTTAGTTGCGGTTCCCCCACCCCCCCTTCTCATCTTACTATCCTTTAGAGCTTACCTGCATATTTACATTGGCTGTCCACACCTTGTTCTTTGGTCATTTCCATATTTTCTAATTTGCAGCTCAGTGGTTCATGTTCTGTCATTTTACTGAGCGATTTTAAAAAGTAAGAAAGTTCTACAGTTATTCTGCCAGCTATTCCAAATGTTATATTCTGGTTATGTTGATGTTCTGGTGTAAGGTTTTCTAATATTAATTCGTATTCATTAAGATTATATTGATTGTTGTCACTAGTTTCTTGCTGTACACAAACTGTTTGCTCTAATTCTACGGATATTATCTTTTGAGCTTCTCGATACTTTTTAAAATTCAAACCTCTCTGTTTTTTTTTTGTGATCAGAAGGATGCTTTCTCCCATTCTTTTTCACAATTTTGAAAAAAATCCGCAACAAATTATTTAGTACTACTAATATTACATGTCCAACCAATACAGCACTAGCACCTGACGAACTTTGTGTAGGTGATAGCTTGTTAGATACTTTTCAGGTAAAAGATTATTGAAAGATAACCGAGCCCTTCCCCTTCACCCCTTCTGAATCCAACCAAGCGTACTTAATGGGTTTTTGACAAGAAAAGAATGGAAGTAAAGTGACCTATCTCCAATGTAACATTAACTCGAATAGGCATGCAAATTGTTTTTTTGGGTTTATTCAGTTTTTTCATATATAAACACCCAATTATAATCGTGCTGTTGCAAGCGTAAACTAGTTGCGATTATGAATGCCTAGTTAAAAAATTAAGTTTCCTTCTCAATTAATAGTTTGAAGCTCAAATACATTTATTAATTTATATATAATTTTTTATCTAATTATTCAATGGTTTTATTAAATTTTTGGCCTGGCATTACTGTTTGGCATATAGATACCTTAGAATTGACACAATAAATATTTTATTATCATTCATGATAGTTGAGATATCATCAGAATAAGAATAACCTTTGGGTAAATGGGTGAAATGCTGGTTGCGGGTAGCCCCTTCAATTGTAAAGCTCCTTCTTAAGGGCAGCGTCTACTTGAAAGGAAACATCATCACACCGAGACATTTCTCATAATGGCTGTTCTGAAGTTGTGAAACCATAAAAATAAAAATCTTCAATCATCTCAAAATGATTGTTTGTTGTAATTTTAATTTTAATTGATACAGAAGTTTATTTGTTTGAGGATATAATTATGTTACTAGTCTAGCCCTTTACTTTGATTCCAGCACTATGCAATAACGCAGAAAACGCCATTGAAAATGTACTAATTTCAACTTTACACGAGATTTTATATTTTAAAAACTTCAGATGAAAAATGTATAATATACATATAAAGTTAAGAAAAATTTAGTTTAATATAAAGTTTATGAGTTATAAATTTTATATTAAACTAAATATTTCTTAACTTTATATTTATAACACTCCTTACTTTTTTTTTAGCACCGCGTCTTACTGCCAGTTAGGGTTATACGCCTTTGTACTAATTACACTAACGGTTTTAGGAATTAAGAAGGTTATATGTTGAGGAATTGTACACGCATTTGCATGGGGGAGAAAGAGAGAACGGAAAACCATTTTGAAAATCTAACCTCATATAATGTTGAAACCTACCTGGATATAAAAATAGTGTAAGCCTAGTTGAAAAAAAATTACACTGCAATCGCTTATGTGGTTATAAATATCATAGATAAAATATACACAACATCCATCCGAAACTTTAACAGGGACTCGAACCCCAAAACCTAAGTCTATCATACTACAATTTCCCTGGTTGATATCCTACAGAATAGAATTAACTACGGAATCAGTTGTTGACAAATATCCGGCTGGTCCTTCACTGAGACTAACAACACAAAATATGATTAAATCATGCTAAAACTTGCTTGAATAATTATTCTACAAAAAAAACACTACATTTCAATCAGTTAAGTGGTTCCATAGATAAATACAAATATCCGGGTGGCACTTCACCGAGGCTCACACCAAAACACCCGAATGTAATTACTATACTAAAAAATGTCTGGATAAATACTCCACAGAATAATAAAAACTACCCTAACAGTAATTGTGTGGTTCTATTAATGTATACAAGCAATCGGCTGGCCTTTTCACCGGGTCTCACACCAAAACAACTGATTATACACAAATAATGCTAAAACCTGCTTGGATATTGGTTCAGTACAAAAGTAAAAACCGCACCGCAATCGGTTAAGTGGTTCCAGAGATAAATAAATCCGGCCGTGTCTTTAACGGAAAATCAAACTCTAACCGTATGTATGCGAGATCCCCCTTAGCAAACATCCTGATGAATAGAAATAAATGCACCGAAATAGGTTGTGAAATTCCAGGTATCCTTAGCTATAGACCGATATCCTTAAATATAGTAAAGAACTACAATATTTTTTTACTTAAATATATTTACATTCCATACCTTAAAAAAACGGAGATATCATGTAAAGTGTTTTTAAGCTCGTAAACCAAAATATACAATATTTCTCCTTGCTTTTAAATTATAATTTAAACCTTCTCACTCTGATATTATATTAATATATGCATTCGACATGGCTAGTTTTATTGTTTGGATTTCCAGAATTGATTTAGTAAAAAACCAGATTTGACAAAAAATAATCACAGTTGGCATTATACATTAAATTTATTAGAAAATGATAATAATCAACGTAAATATTAATAACCCACACCTTTTCTCAATCAAAGTATTAATTATTAAAGCTTTTTACTAAGTTATATTGTAGCCGCTATGGTAACATTAAATAAAGAATGGAATCGAACTATGGTCCCATAAAGTTATACACAGTCATAATAACGTTGAAGAAACAAATTGTAACATTACATTACATTGTGTTACAATAGGACCCGCCCCATGCTGACATTAACGCATAACTCTCTATAAATCATACTACCCGGTCCAATTATACCGACACTAATAGGATCCCTACAATGGTAATCTTCTCTATTGTAGTTCACGTAGGTTATTACAAAATAATAAAACATTGCTGAACAATATATTTTCACTACATAATCCAATTCAATATAGTTAAACTGCTCGTGTACTTACCAATTGAATCTTCTAACACTAGTAACCACCAAGGCTGGCCTACACCTCGCATCCTAAATTGATGAGTGGGTCGGGCGAGCTACGATGTTCCTACAAGACGTAGTCCTCACACTCCGATTCTGCTAACGTGTAATGGGCCATCCAACATTGAAGACGACTAGAGAATAACTATTCACCTGCCCTCTGATGGTAGAAAGATGAACTACTTTCAAAACATCAGATGATTGAAGAAATAGGCTGGAAATCTGATGGAGCCGTATCAACAAGATGTGTACGTGACTTTTTGAAGCCACCATTGACGTCACCGAGCGTGTGTTCAGTTCTCCCACCTTCTTTTTATTGCGACGAAACCCCACTATATAATAGGCCAAAATGACTATCTTGATAACTACGACCGACAAAGGAGCATTGTCTTGGACCTGGACAATGGCAGGATACACATTTGTATTGTATCGGAATCGTAACTATGGCGATTCATTTATTGGACTCTGATTTATTTTCAACTTTTAGTCATATTTTTTGTAGTATAAAAATTAATATTCTTTTTTACTAAATCTAGCTATTTCTTTACCTGATCATTCAATATAAAATGAGACTCTATATTTTGTATTTCGCCACTTGGGCGCTAGAGTCTTTTGGAGAGTTCAATCATTTAGGTAGCCACAATTATTGTTTTGAAATTGGGGATAATAGTATTTATATTTTGTTAACATCGAGGTGACATTTCTTAATTTTATTTGCATAGTGAAAAATCGTGAAGTAAAGTTACCTTCATTATTATTTTTGTATTAATCATTAATTTAATTAACTTTTGTATATTTAATAATCTTTTTTCTAAGTTTGTTCTAAATAGGACATTTACATTATGGTTTATTAAAAGAAATACTGTTTAATCTCCTAATTCTGAGTCTGGATCAGATAGTCCCGGGGAGTTTGACTGAAGTCTGTTAGCCAAACTCTCGCGTTATGTAAATTCTCTTATATAATATTTACTGGTAACGTTAACGTAATTTGAAGCCTTTGTTCTATGTATATAAAGACACTTTTTGTAACAGTTTCAAGGTGCCCATTAGGCCCTTATATAGAAGTTGTGTATCATCCTGACGGGTGATATTATTATTATTCTATTGTATTAAATTCAACCCGTAATGTTGTTCTGTCTTCTAAAGACTCAATAATCAGAATATTGAATAGATTACAAATTTATAACTTTCTTGTAAATATCTGCGCAACTTTAAAGATATAAAGTTATTGTCTATAGTTTGATTTTCAACGTAACTCATTTTGATATGAGACCATGTGAAGTTTTCAACGCTATTGTTATTCTTTTGAATAAACCGTTCATATTGTTACTTTTAAATATTGCTAATAATTTCCCTTGTCACTTGTTCCTTAGAGTTCACCCACTCTCTTTTATATTATTTAATGGTCGTAAATAAAAGGACTCAGAGGGGGTGTTACAAAATAAATTCACTTTTATAACTAAAATATGTCCAATGTATAAGATTTTATCAATATCTTTTTATCTTGTCCATCCGGAAATAATATAAAATATTTTAAATTAGGATTGGGACTCTTAAATTACATAAGTTTTTTTAAACTCGGCTTCTTACAAATAAAGTAAAAATCTTTTAAAATTGATCTGTTATTTACGTTACACGTGTGGAATATAATAATTAATCATTAATAAATTTATAATTGGCTATAAACAGTAATGAAGATGCTGGAAAAGGGGAGACTTGCTTTATGTTACCATGTAAAACCAATCAATGTGGATAACAGTGCCAAAATAACGTTTGACGTGATTAAATTTTTAATAGCTAAAAAAAAATACCAGCCCACATGTTAATAAGAGCAAACATATTTAATCAACTAAGTATGTAACTAATAATTATTGATTGTATCATGATCATAACAATAAAGTAAAATTAATTTAGTAAATCAAACAATTTGAGCATCGCTAAAAGACATAACACCTCCCCCATCACTCCTTCCCAACAATCAAGAAATAATTTAAGGACTTAAGGCCTTATCTAACTTAGACCTTGAGAGTAGCAAGTCAAACTATTTTGCAGTCATGTGTGGAGCGGGCAGGCGCGGATACAGGGGGGGGGGGGGGGTCAAAGGGTCAGCTGACCCCCCTGTGGTGTTAAGAAAATTAATTTAAAAAATGTATATTTAGAAAGAAAATACCAAAAAATTAAATCATACAAGTTTTTATCTTTCCTAGGGATGTGCGAATGTTCTTTTAGTCTCAGGTGAAGCAAAGATTGAAGCATGCCAAGAAAGGTTGAAGCTGAAACCAAATACAGTTTTTTTTATCAAATAACACTATCATTAATTTTTAAATTATCTACTAATACTTCTAAATAAAGAGAAAGTTTAGTAGGGAAAAAACACACTATATTATATTATTTTTATGCTGACATATCTGAGTTTATTCCTACTTGCGTTATAGGTAGATATAATTCAATATCAAGTTAGTGTTAAAATACTTTTTATTGCTGTTATGTGATTATTATAATTTATTTAAATGGGTAGTAATTAGTGCTTTTCAAATATTTTCGTTATTTATAGAGGTTTTATTATAACTTCAAAACCTCTCAAGATGCTAAGGTTATAGTGGTTGTCGAAGTGACGAAGTCGAATCGAAGGTGATTTAGGCTTCAACTTTGACTTTGACATTTCGAAGATTTGCACACCCCTACTGAATTCCTAGTGCAGGCTGTTCACCTCATACACCTGTCTTCAACACAAGTAATGGACCGAGTTAAAGAGGGGTAGAGTGTGCTATTTTTAGAAAGACTTACCCCCTTCCAGTGAAATGTACGTTAATCTGTTTCAAACCAGTCAGAGGTAGCTGGAAATTTACTTTTAGTATACCGGAGCGATTCGTTCGAGTGGCCTTAGACGTGGAACATTTTACGTGTGCGTTTCGTTTTGTTAATGCTTATGTGCAATAAAGTGTAATTTATAAATATTTCAGTCTCTTTGTGAGTATAATGATCTATGATGGTTTTATTTACTCTTAGTAAACTGTGAGTGTGATATTTGTGTTTTGTTTTTTATGGTTATTGTGCTACTGCCTATTGTCATTGTGATACTGTGACTTTGATACTTCCTCCTGCTATTCAATTTTGTGATAAATTATATTCTTTGCTAGTTATGTTATTTGAATGCAAGTATTGATATTATAATGTCAAAAAGAAAGGGACAGACAGATTTATTTTGTTTATTCAAGAAAAAAAATCCTGAATCAACAGGAAACGAAACTGTGGATTTAATTGAAAATAGTGCGTCAGTGAACTGTATTTGTGACTCACACTCAACCAGTGGATCTATTTCAAATACTAAAATCTCTATAGAAAGTGTAGGACCAGAAAAATTTGATATTGGCAACTTTGTTGGAGCTGAAACTATTTCCGATGACTTAAAATACCACATGCTAGTAGAACCGTGGACTCCACCACTAAGCTACAAGTTCCCTAATGTTGTTCAGTCAGGAGGTATTAGACATTTTCAAAGATCATGGCTGGACAAGTTTGTTTGGTTGACGTACAGTGATAAGGATAATGGCGCTTATTGTATTGCATGTGTACTTTTTGGATCAAAGGAAGGAGGTAGGAGTAGAATATTTCTCGGAAGCTTTGTACGGACTCCGTTTCTAAACTACAAAAAAGGAAATGAAATGCTTTGTGGACACGCCTCCAATGAATATCATAAAACAGCAATTATAAGATGTTCTGAATTTAAGAATACATTTGAAAACAGGACACAATCAGTTGAAGTCAGACTAAATTGTGAAGTGAAAAAAAGAATTGAAGAAAATCGAGCACGTTTGATACCCATGATAAAGACAGTTATACTATGTGGCCGACAAAACTTTCCCCTAAGAGGTCATCGTGATGATGGAGAGCTTAGCGAAAACGATAGCACAGAAAATGAGGGAAACTTCCGAGCACTTTTAAGATTACGTATTGATGCCGGTGATAGTGATTTAAAGAATCACATAAAAACAGCACCCAAAAATGCAACATTTATTAGTAAAACAACTCAGAACGAATTAATTGAAGCTTGTGGAGAGGTTATCCTTAGTAAAATTGTTAAGTCTATTAAAGCAGGGCAATTTTTTTTCGGTACTAGCAGATGAAACAACGGATGTTGGAACAGTTAAACAGATGAGTCTTTGTGTTAGATTTCTGGACAAACTTTCACTCAAAATTCGAGAAGAATTCTTAGGTTTTGTGGAAGCGAGAAATCTCAGTGGCGAGGCTCTCACAAACTTACTTCTTGAAAAATTAAACAATTTGGGACTTAAAATTGAGAACCTGCGTGGTCAAGGGTACGATGGAGGGTCTAACATGTCTGGTAAAATCAAAGGTGTGCAAGCTCGTATTAGGGAAAAGCAGCTTCTTGCTATATATATGCACTGTGCTTCTCACAAACTAAATCTGTCCATTTCTAAAGCATGTTCTCTAACAAGTGTAAGGAACGCTATTGCTGTGGTCAGTAACGTAACAAATGAAGTAAGAGAATCCAGTAAACGAACAGCTTTAATGAAAGCAAAACTACATGAACAATATCCTGAAGAAACAAAGTGCAAACTCAAAACGCTTTGTGAGACGCGTTGGGTAGAACGACACGATGCATTTTTACAATTCTTACATGTTTTTGATGCAGTTGTATGTTTCCTACAAGTATTTGATGCGAAAGCACCATCATCAAAGTCAGCACTTTTACTCACCTCAGTTCTCAGGTTTGACTTTATTATAACTCTGCATATTGTTTCATTTATCTTCAGTCTAACAGTCACGTTGTCTCGTCAGCTTCAAAACCCTTCGTTAGACCTGAAAAACTGCTATAATATGGTAGCAAATGTTTTAGAGACATTGAAAGATTATCGGAATAACCCTAATAAATATACAGAGGTATATTATGAATCGGTGAATTTGGCTGTAAAACATGAAATTGACATCACTATACCAAGGACCTCTCGGACACAAACTCATGGGCCAAATGTTGCTGCATATAGTCCTGAGGAATATTATAGACTAAATGTTTACCTGCCATTTGTGGACTATCTTATTTCTGAATTGTCAACTAGATTTTCATCAACTGGACATGATAATATTATCACATTATACGGTTTAATACCAGCATTTGCCAACCAAGAAAATGAAATTTTATTACAAGCAGCTCAAACATATGGTAATGGCCTTCCTGGGACTTCGTCAGAACTTTGTGGAGAGATTGACTTGTGGTAACAACGCTGGAAACATAAATCTAAGGCAGAGTGTCCATCTAGTGCGGTTGACAGCTTAATGCATGCTTCAGATGGTTTTTACCCAAACATTAAAGTTCTTCTCCACATTTTATCTGTTCTTCCGTGACTACTTGCACTAGTGAGAGATCATTGTCTACCCTAAGAAGGTTAAAGACATACTTAAGATCAAATATGGATGAGAAACGATTAAATGGTTTGGCCATGTTAAATATTCATCGAAGCATAGAAGTTCATCCTGATTAAGTTTTGGGGAAATTTGCTCAAAAGAATAAGAGGAAAATGCAATTAATGCATTTATAAAATATGAGGTACGTTTGAACAATGTTTTGTATAGGTTTTATAGTTATTATTATTATTATTATTATTATTATTATTATTAGTAGTAGTAGTAGTAGTAGTAGTAGTAGTAGTAGTAGTAGTAGTAGTAGTAGTAGTAATGTTATTTATAATTAGCATGACCCCCCTATGAAAATTTTCTGGATCCGCGCCTGGGCCAGGCTAATTGGAAAATAATAGTATATTTGCTTATAATTCTGATAATTTTTAGGCTTATTGCAATAAGCCCGATACAGCCTTACGCTATTAAGGAGATGCACCTTTGTTCGATCAATCAGTCTAGTTGATTCCAGGCTTATTTCAATAATCCCAAGATAGTGAAGGCCTATTAAAAAATCTACAGCAGCGGTTCCAAACTATATAACTAATTTCCCTCTAAAGTTCCTCCAAATGCTTGTACAATACATGAATCATGGGAGTTTCTTTATGAAAAATGAGAGAGTACTATGAAAAAAAACATATTAGCACTTGATATAACAAAAAGAATTTCGCCTTTCATCAGAGGATTTTTTAAGTATAAAGAAATAATTTTTTAGGACTGGTTTCTCATCAAAGATGACTTTTGCAGTGGTACAAATTCTAAAGTATATTTTGTTACTGAAGGTCATTATTCAAGGAGTCGAACAGCTGCTGGTCAGTGTCAACCAACTTGAGTAGACATGTTTGATAAAAACTTTGGGAGGAAACTGAAGATAATGTTGAATATTCATTCCTTAAGTCTTCCAAGCTTGCTGTGAAATCATAAAAAAAAAAAAAAATTGTAAACCAATACAACAAGTTCAGACAAAGCTTCCCCAAATTTATCCAGGCCCTTTAATTTTCAAAGACATCAGGCCAAAATGTCTTCAACTTGTCTAAAAATTTATAATGAAAATCATACAAGTTTACATTAATTATCCATAAACATTTCATATACTTTAGGGACGTAGAGTTTTAAAAAATGCGACTTTTAGGGAATTTAAGGACCTAGTGTAGCCCTGCTTTACTGAACATTTTAGCAGTCTAAACTTTAACAAAAAAATTGTTAAAATATCACCGTGTCTTACCTACAAACCGTTCAGGTTTTAGGCACAACAAGTACTAATTACGCAAATGGGTTAGAGATAAGGAAGGTTTTAATTCATAGAGAGTAATACACACATTTGTGTGGAGAGAGTAAAACACCATTGTTGCAGAAACTCTCCACCAAAGAGCATAGATGAAATAATATTTATGGTTATAGAAACAATGATAAAATAGGAACAACAATGGCCACCAAAGAGCATAACAATCAATTTAAATTTTCAAAGACATGCATAAAATATAAACATATGTTTGCTTATAGCTCAGAAACTGTTGGTTTTATAAAATTTATATTTCAACTGTTTTTTTAATAGTATTACAACATTAAATATATAAGTTATTTTGTACCTGAAATAGTTGCGGTGATTTGAGTTAAAGTGGAAATTTTTACTTATATGTAAAGTATCCTCAAAATCACGTTTATGGGAAAATGAGAATTGCTCTTTTATTTGTAATGTTAAACAATGCATTATATTATACTAAATTAAATGGAAATAATTTCAGCTGATTTCAAGAAAAAGTTTTTTTTTTCTATTTGCTCTTCAGTAAACTTTATTAATTTTAGGGTTATATATCTAGGCTAATTCCAAAAATTCCTGTGGGTAACCTTATTAAAATGACAAATTCCGAATTTTAGCCCGAGTCGGTGAAATAGTCTCGGCTTTATGATGAGATACAGACAAACAAATAGACGGCGTCACGAAAACAACTTTCTCGGTTTAAGGGAATCCTGAAACGTCGACTTTATTATAAAAAATTCTAGTTCGAATTTTTTGACGATCACACGGTCGAGAGAAAGTAAAAATATAAGAAAAGAAAATAGGGTGATATTAGAGAAAAGAGAGAGAAAACGGCAAATAAAAGCATGTGCTATTGTATAGAACAAAGATAATCAATACTACAAAAAGAACAGGCGTATCACAAAGAGAATCACAAGAACTGTGGAAGTTGTCTAAAGATGGTATATCTGAGTAAATTGCTGAGAATAATAAATCAGAGGCACGATTCAATAATACTTGGCAAGGTATGGCGGGATCTCTAGCAATGAACCACTCACTAAATCATGAGAGAGCCAGACTTCCTTTAATCCTAAATGTTCCCAACTGACAAGACATTCTGGTCTGCCAAGGTAACTTGATTTCTGTAAGCCAGGGGTCGACAAGCTTTTCATACTTAGGACCCCCAGGTAAGATTAATGATAATATATACAGTACTTATCTATAATATATAGAAAACCGATTTATGTAATTTATTTTATCAATATATTCTATATTAATACAATGGAGAGTTTGTGTGTCTGTCACGAGCATTGCGTGATATCTACTGTTTGCAGAGGTTTGGCATTTTAAAACTAGTAGCACCTATACACCAACATGTGCACCCCTGAGCATGCATTTTAAAACTAGTAGCACCTATACACCAACATGTGCACCCCTGAGCATGCATTTTAAAACTAGTAGCACTTATACACCAACCAAAATGTGCAATTCGGAGATGGAATTTTAAAATTAGAATAAATCAATTTAGATTTATTAAAAAGTGGGTGAAAGAAATAAAATTTAGAGATTTTCTCTGTCTGTTTGAAGCATTGCGGTGTTACCCCGGGTATTCTTGTTAGCACAGAATATAATTGTGTACAACGGTGACCTAGTGGTCTAGGGGTAAGGTGTCGGACTTCTGTGTTTGGGGTCCGGGGTGGGTCCAATCCTCGGTCCCGGCACAGATTTATATGATTACCAAACCCTTCCTTCACCTCTGACAAGACATCTTGTGAATGTGGGGAATGCCAGGCCTCCACCGTGGTTCGGATTCCACGTTAAACTGTAGGTCCTTCATTTCATCTCACAATCACCCTACCATTACACATTAGCGTAAGTGCATATAACCCGAACGGGTAGTAAGACTTGGTGATGATATAATAATAATAATAATAATAATAATAATAATAGTCTACAAACAAATTTTTGGGAAATTAGTGGTAAGTCCGTAATTATTTTTTATCAAACAAAATTATGCTTAATTGAGGTTTCATGCTAAAGCTCCCTATCATCTAAAATAATAATTCATACGCCATTGTCAGTTAAAAATGCGAAAAAATCCTTTATTCTTTTGTTGTGTCATGTTATGTACTTTCTAGTACAGCCCTGGGCAAATTACGTTCCGTAAGCCACATGTGGCCCACCATTTATTTTTTATGTTGTGTGTAGGCAATTTCATCATTCTGTCAGGGAATTAATTTAAAAAGCATCTCTTACTCGCGGGATGAATCTGGCCCGTGAGTTGTAGTTTGATGACCCTTACTTTAGACAATGATGATCAAATATGAATCAACCCGCTTCAGTGGTCACGTGATCTAAGCCCCTACTCTCACAAGAGACTGGGTTGCTGAATACGGGGAGGTCAGTGTTCTATCCCGGTCGTGTGCACTAAGGGTGTTATTATTTTTCCAGTTTCCCCCTATTCCTCCACACATATGCGCGTACACTTTCTCTAAATTAAACTTTCATAATCCACAACACATTAGCATAATTAGTATATAGGCGTATAAACCGAACGGGTACTAAGACACGGTGCTAAAAACAACAACTATGAATAATAAATGGATGTTTTTATAGATGGCACTAGAGCATTCACGTGAGTGATTCGGTAGGAAGCGGTAGTTTGGTGTGAAAAAGAATCGTTTTGCTATTTTTTTTAAAGTGGAACATATCCTCAGAATAGGTTCAAAATTTCTCTTGAGTTGAACGAAACAATTACTTCAACAAGGAAGAAATTTAAAAGCGCCAAATCTTTTCACGCGGCAAAGTAATTGTATTATTATGGGATAGGAACCATATTACGCTACTTTTGGTACTGAATGGCATTGAATGATTTCTGCAGAATACTATGGTCACAAGATCCTCCTTTTGTTGGCAAAGTTGTAGTTTTAAGAGAATATGTGAATCAAATTCCATTTGTGGATCGAAGATATTGATTTTATACACTTTTATAACACGAACAAAAACCAGCCATTCGTGGGATATATTAATCGTCCTGAGTCTGATTAAGCGTTACAACAAGTGTGTTGCCCCTTACATTGATGAGGCAATATTTAGAAATTACCTCTAGGTCGGCGTTCTTGCGGCATGATCTGAGTGTGCCAGTATAGCACAGATAGATTAACAATGGGATATAATTAATGACTAAATAGTGTTACGGATGGAAAAGAGCAGGTAAACATACAAGCGTTAAATGTACACACATTTAAAGTTATAAGCATGGCCAGCTGCCGAAAAGGAAAGTAAAATGCTTAACACAGATATTTAATAATCTTTAGTCCAAATTAATTTTTCTGAATTAACACAATCGCTCCATCAACACGTAATATGAAAAGATGAGCTGGGTTCATCCTATGTATGTGTGACCAACAAAAATATTCGGTGTTTATCTCCAAGTAGGCCGACATGCACTATCAATAGAAACAGAATACAAAGTAGAACTTAATAAACAACCTTCCTGAACACGTTTTCTCACACGGCCAACCTTAAAGGAGAGACTCAACTCGACAGACACTAAGCCAACAATGATATTTTAGCGAAGTGTTGTTTATAAATAAATGTTGTCATACTCTGAATGTAATCATTAAATTTCGTATTTTAACAATCAGTTGAAAATGATTTGTGTGTTTTATTGATCATACTTCAAGAGGAATTATATTTAAATATATAGATTATAAATAGTTTTCATTTTTAAAATATGCAATATTATATTCTAGATATGAGTGGCATTATTAATGTTTAACAGTCATCTTAAATTGAAGGTGTAAGTAGCTATTACGCCCTACTAGTAGAGCTCTCTGATTGGCCGATATAAATATCCCTGGCCTGTAATTGGATACCCCCTTCCCCCTGAACACCTTTCCACAAAATGTACTGTTATTTCCGTATGTGTTTATTCCTGTCCAAACTTGTTGATTCCTGTCCCATTGGTATTTTATGTGTCCCATTGGATCGTACATCCGGGTAGGATTGGGAATGGCGTTGGAGTTTTATTTGTAGGAGTTTATTTATTTATATATTGGTGTGGGAGCTATTTTATTTATTGGTGGGGGAACGTGCATTCCATGACGTCGGGCACTCCTCCCGCGACGTCGCATAAAATATTAGCATCTCTAGTGAACGCGGGAGCATCCTCTCTGGCCGGCCGTTTAGCGTAGAGTGTGAACAATGGTTCCTTACCGCAAGACTCTGAATCTATTTTGGTATCGCAATCATCCCCTCCCCTCCTCCCCCATATATGTGGTAATGGGTTTTCCCGATGACGTCATCGCAAACCTGGCTTAAGTTTGGCGGCTCGACAAGAAAATTCGATACAGGAATATATCACAACCTTGAATTATATCGAAGCCCCACCTTCTTCCACGACTATGTGGTGATGGTTTTCCCGGTGATGTCATCGCAACCTGGTGCCAGTTTGGGGGCTCGACAAGACAAGTCGAGATCATGACCTTGAATGATGTTGCAGACCCCACCCTCTCCCCATCCATGTGGTAAAAGGTTTTTCCGGTGACGTCGTAACTAGAGAGCATTGACACATCTCTGATTATGCACAATCAGGGGCCTCTGAAACATAATGGTGATTTGTAATTTTCAGTTAGGGGCCGATATCTATTCCCACAAAAGTATACTAAAATTGGTTATTTGGTATCGTCCGTCAACATGCGAGGATATAGGTATCCGCCATACCAACATGGACCACTGTTGGCGGAGGAGTAAGGTAGAAATTTTCTAGCGTTTACGTGGAGTGGGGGAAAGTATAAAAGCCCCCCCAGCTCCCCGAGCGAGATTCAAACCCCCAACATCCTCGTCATAGCTAGATGAGTTATACGCACCCTTTCTGGCTAAACGTCTATATATTAATTATGATAGTGTAGTAGGAATGATTGAGAAAATGTTCCAGAATTTTACGTAATAGGGAGGAGTAAGGTAGAAATTTTCCAGCGTTTATGTGGAGTGAGGGAGAGTAGAAAACCACCCCAGCTCACCCAAGCGAAATTCGAAACCCGACCACCCCCACCATAACTAGATGAGTTACACGCACCCTTTCTGGCTAAGCGTCTATATATTAACTAAGAAAATGTGATAGGGATGATTAAGAAAATATTCCAGTATTTTACGTGGTAAGGAGGAGTAAGGTGGAAAGGTTCAAGCGTTTATGTGGAGTGAAGGAGAGGAAAACCATTTAGTGAGAACTAGTGACAGTACACAACAGCGGGGATTTGAAACTCCAACCTCCCCCACCATAACTAGATGAGTTATACAGGAAACCATTGAGTGAGAACTAGTGACAGTACACCTCAGATAAGATTCGAACCCACGACCTACTCCATCATAACTAGATGAGTTACACGCACCCTTACTGGCTAAGCGCAAATATATTAACTAAGATAATGTGGTAGGGATGATTAAGAAAATGTTCCAGCATTTTATGTGGTAGGGAGAAGTAAGGCCTAAATGTGCCAGCGTTAACGTGGAGTGAGGGAGAGTTGAAAACCACCCCAGTTCACCCGAGCAAGATTCGAAACCACGACCTCCCCCGTCATAATAAGATGAGTTACACGCACCCTTCATGGGTAAGCGTCTACATATCAACTAAGATAAAGTGGTAGAGATGATTAAGAAATTTTTCCAGCATTTTAGCTGGAGGTACAACTACCAACAGTTTACCCGGCAGGGATTTGTTTCCAACATCACCCCACCATAAATAAATGAGTCTGACATTTAGTCGGCGTGCCCACAAGGATTCGAACTCGATATTTTTATCACCACTAATGTATGTTTAGAACGATCATCCAATCAAAGAATTCCTTACAATGGTTGAGGCCACTCCGCATTTGCGAGAGTGAAAAATAAGTCAAAATCAAAAAGCAGTTAAAGTTGATCGACCAGATTTGCCGTTTGAAACAATTAAACCAGGTAAAATGTGTACCAGCATTTGGTTCGGGAAAACCCTGCAAGCATATTATTGGAAACAGTTTCACTGTTTAGATAGCGTTTATAAATTAACTAAATTTGGTTCAAGGTAAGGTGGCAAGTTCACACAAACACACACGTACGCACGCGTGCACACACACACACACAGAGTTAGACAGACGTTCATTTTTATTTATAAATTGTGACGGTAGATTACTACTCTAGGAGAAAGTAACCTATTACTCTAGAAGACGCGTCTTACGTTATCTTGCCAAACGCTATTTAAATTATTATGATAAGCCAAACTTATATTCACATGTATGCATTTCCTTATCAATTTCATTCTGCGCCATCTAGCGAATACAATTGGTAATTAATGACTTTTCAATATCATGTGATAGCACGTACATATACATATTTAATAAATGTAATTATTATTACTCATATAATAATCTAAACATGCTAACAGGGTAGAAATCGTGAAAGTGTTTATTAGGGGTAAGTGTACCGTATTTGTGTGGCGAGAGAGTTGTAAATACCCTCAGTTTAATAGGACAGTGTTCGAACTCCAAACTCCTCAACCAACAATACCAGATGAGCTCCACTTAATTACTCGTATAGCTCACAAGACCCAAATAATATTGGTGAATATCATTTAAAAAACTTTTATGTTTTTTCAGTTGTATGCTATGAATGTTTTAAATAAAATTTAATAATCACTGGCTGTTTGGCAATAAAATAACTGTAAGAAAATGTTATTATTATTTTAAATTCCTAGAATATGCTGGAAATCCTTGTAGAATCAAAGAAAGGAAGTAGATGGCAATATACACGTGGTATTATTGCCAGATCGAAATAATAAATAGCGCAGAGTAGTAAATGTTGAGTTTTATTGATTAGACATTTGTAGTTAATATAACTTTAGCAAAAAGTATTTATTTAGAGCTGTCGGATATGCATATAAATGAGGAACAAGTATAATATTAATATTATCATTTCAATCAGTTTAACTGCTTAAATATTGGTTTATAATTTTAACTAATATGTGTTTAATGTTCGCAACTATATTTTGACGAAATAATATACAACGTTTACATAAATTCACAAGTAATATCAAATACAATCATGAGTACCATGAATCAATATTATAAATGTCAACCAAAAACAAAATAGCATTTAAACAAACAACAACAAAAAATATTTTTAAAATCATTTAATGCTCGAAACTATATTTTGTTGACATAATAAATAACACTTACACAAAACAAACTAGCTACTTAAACAACAAAGAAATTTAATGTTTGCAAAAAATGTTGATTAAATAATTTATAACTTTTACAAAAATTCATAAGTAATATTAAATACAATTATGAGGACATGAATTTATTTTAAATTCATTTATGTTTGAAAACATATTTTGATGAAACAAAATATAATTTTTACATAAAATCATAAGTTATATCAAATACAATTATGAGGACTCTGAATCAATATTAGAAATGCCAGCCATAAAACAAAATAGTATTTAAACAACAACACAAAAAGTATTTTAAAAAGCATTTAATGCTCGAAACTATATTTTGTTGAAATAATATATAACAACTACACAAAACAATTTGAATACTAAGGCGTGGATTTGTTAAGCTTACCCTGAATATTTATTAAAACTTATAATGTCCGTTTACAATACTCACAGATCCTCCCAGTCGTTCTACATGTATTACAAGAAAGAAGTAAGGCTGAAAAAAATAGATTTACTAAAGGAATTTATTTCAATTTTCCTGAGTTGGAAGAACAACACGATTTATGAAAATTTACCCAAAAATAACTTGCTGTGGGAGCTAACCCCAACCTTCCCATTACTATTATCAAAACCTGTTTCAAAAATGGAGATCCAAACGTAATTACCTGGTGATTTGGCACCTATAGTATTTAAAAATCACACGAGCTAAACACATTTTAGCGTCTTACTACCCGTATGGTGTATACGCTTAAATACTAATTACGATAATGGATTAGGGATTGGGAAGTTTGAATTTTGAGAAATCCAACCCGCATTTGCGTATAGGGAGAGTGAAAAATAGCCCAGTTCACCCAACCTAGATTTGAACCTCAACCTCCCGTCCTTAGCGGTTAGCTCAACACAAATAGAGCACGTTAGCCAACTACGACACCGAAGCGGTTAACTTGACAATTAGCTGGTGTAGTCAAAGGGGGTCGACTTTCAGGGAAGTGCACCATCCATTTAAGCTACGTCATGCAGCTACCCACCTGTGACATAGAGTGCCAACCGACGCAGTGAGGAAAAATACCCAATTAGAGTGGAGGAGAGAGGTGGAATGGCGACTTAGGTAGATTTTCATAAAAATTAAATTATTTATTTATAAAATTAACATAATATTATTGTTGTTTAAAAAGCGTACGTTTTTTTTCGAAGTTGAGTATGAAAAAGGCAGTCACTGGAACGGGTAGCAATTTTCAGCAAACAGTTGCCTGTATGTTATTTAACAAATTTTTCCTGGTAAAAAAAAAACTATTTGTTTCTAAAACGTTTTATTAATTTGGTTTGCAATTACTCTATTAGTTAATCAAGACCAGGGTTATTAAAAGCTTTTTTGTACAGCCGTTTACGGTATTTTAAAATCACTATATCCACATTAGAATTATTTTTAAAGTCTTAAAAAAATTTCTTTGGGGTCACAGGTCAAACATATATAGACCATAAAGAGGAATGAATTCCATTGGGGCGAGGGAAAGGTGCCACCATTCGTCCGGAAAAGGTTAAAAATTATTGATCCTCTAAAATTCTTTATTAGACTGTATGATGTATATATGAGTATTCTCTGAGATTTCGAACCCCCGGTATTCTATTGAGCTGCCTTTTTCAAGGCAACAGCAATTGTCTTTTTAAGACAAACCTGCCTTTTTTAAGGCAAACCAGAGCAGATTGTCTTAGAGTTACCACTCCTAAAATCCCCGATCATGCACACAAGACTAAAAATCGAGACAGACTTGTCGGTGGAAATTTCTGTGGTGGATACCTAACGGTGCCAAGGGAACCCAAACAGTGGCCGTAAACGAGACCGGTGCGAAACAATACCCGCAGCAGTCTGTCTTCCGGCCCACTCAAACTACAGATCCCCCAAACGTACAGAGGGGGGTATCTTAGCCCTTCCCCACCTGGCCAAAGCTCCCCCTTTTCAGGGCTGAGCAAAAGGGGCCGCCCCCGACCAAAAGACCGAAAACAAAAAAAAACGCACTGACATGGACTACCCCTCTACAGAAAACTCAGACTGGAACCGCCGGGAACGGGGGAACTTTCACGATGGCCGAAAACTGGGACGAAAAAGGAAATTCGACCACACAAGCAACCCCGGAAAAAAAAGACAAAAACAGAATTGACAAAAAAGTTCGACGCCCTGAAAAGGGGCCGAAACTTACCCCCACACCGTTGCCAAACACAGAAAAACGCAACTACAACAACAACCACCCACACAAGACCGTTACCCCCCCTAGTGACACAGGGAAAAAAAAACTACGCTAAAATTAAACCAAGGTTGAAAAGAGATGGAGGGGACATTAAAATCACGTAAAAAACAAACGAATTTTAAAATTCAAAAAACCCCCAAAAAAGCAGGACTAGATATTACAACATTACGAAGGGCCCCAAAAAGGGAGTTTCACTTTTACATTTGCCGGGGGAAAAAACCATTTAAAATTTTTGTAGTCAAGGGGCCCCTCCAAAGGTACCTGCCTAGGGGCAAAACTTAAAGACTGGTTCCCATGCTGACGTGAGAAAATTTCCCCCGGGAATTCGGCTGCGGACAACCCCCCCAGACGTAAACATTCTCCCTACTTTCCAAGTGACTTAGCAAAGAGACAGACACTAACCCCCATCTTTCAAGTGAAGTCCATCAACCATACCAGATTAGAATCAAACCCTACATTCCCCACCATCAACCGTCGACAATGCCAAAAAAGTGCAAAGTGGGATACAAAAAACAACTGTAAAAACAACCCCGGGGTGCGTAAAGTGCAAAAAAAGACATCACCAAAAGACCCCCCCAAAAAAGACCCCACTACCCCTCCCGGTGCGTAAACGTATGGGAAGCCACACGGCAAATCAGTAAGTCCCCGGTGTACTTAAATTAAAAAAAAAAAGAAGATGATGCAAAAATCCCAAAGAAAAACACAGAGGTAGCCCTTTGCCCCGGGACCATGCCCCACCCCCCAACAACGGTACCCACATATGGGGCAGAGACCCTTTGCAAACCCCCCTCCTGAGGGGGCCAAGATCCACCGACCCTACCCCCCAGGCAGTGCAGCAAAACAGTCAATTTCCCCCCACAACAAAAAGCCGGTTCAACGGTTCTATTAAAATACTTAATTAGTTCTAAAAATTTAAAACATAATGAAAATCATTACACATTTCAGCCTTATTAATAGACCAGACAAAAAAAAGATAAAAAAGAGAAAATGTTTAAATATAAAGGGAGTAAACCGATATTTGTAAACCGGATGACTAGACAAGACAAGACGCGGCCCAGGACCCTTAAACCGTTTTTATAGGGAACGCGAAGGGGGATACTGACCCCCATGCTCATGAACTGGAAGAATTTTTTAAAAACATATGCAATAACATAGGACTAAAAAACAAAAACAATCTAACCAAAAAAAGGGTTAATTTTTGGCTAAAATCCATAAAAACAGATAGACCCGGCAGAAGCGGCGGGGAAAACAGCAATTTTCTCAAAGACAATTTCCCCCCTACCGATCTTTTTAAACCTTACAAAATATGAAGCAACGCAGTAAAAAAAATCAAAGAGCGGAGGTACCCCTGATCGCGGCCCAATAAAAACCCCACCGCCCAAGAATTACTACAGAGCGACCTAGATGAACTTAAAAACTCGAAAGTATTCTTAGCAGGGCATGAATAGTAAACCCTGAATGGAATAGCCGATGCCCAATGGAAGGCGCTCAAACGAAAACGCGGAACAAAAGGATTACACGGAGTCGGGCCTGGCGAAACCGACATTTTACCCCTCAAACCCACTACAGAGGCCAGAAAAATAACTGGTTTTGGCATAAGGGGGGAAACACCGGAAGAGTCATGTTCTCAAAAAACTTGACTCCCCCCAAAACCCTATACTGTGCAGATCACAAAAAACACAGAAATAGAGATAAAAAACATTAAAAAAACAAAAAAACTACTACTAAGGGGAAAGGATTAAAAAGAACACTGACAAACAGACCCGACAACATAAAAATCACGACCCCCAAAGAAGCAGACACTACACCCCAACTCTTTAAGCACAGTAAAAAGAAAACGGGAAAAACACCGCTAGAAAAAGAAAAACACACTTAAAAGCCAACACCCAGCCCTAAAATTTTGCTCGCCCAGAAACGGGCGGGGAGAACGGGCCCAAAATACAAAACCCCACACACAGAACAGCCACAATAGATCAGCACAAGAAAAGACGTACATTTAAAAAAACATTAAATAAAAACGGAAACACATCATCACTGACGCTGCAGGCCCCCAGTAAAGTCTGGAAAGTCAAAAAACAGCTAAAATAACAGGCAACAAACGATCGTCCGGCTATAAAGGGGGAGCCGTTGGCTTATACAAGTTCGAGAAAGCGGAGGCCATGCCGTACTCTGGGAAACAGTTTACCCCAAACCCAAAACCCAAAAACCGAACCTTCGTCAGGGACGCCAAATCAGCCCGGGAAAACCTTTTTAGACCTTAGTGTCCCGGGGGGCCCTAATAACACTAGACGAACAAAACCCACACAATGAAACAACCCCCAAAAAATAAAGGCCACCCACACAGATATCAAATGAAAAAATACAGAAACTACCCCCGATGGCAATCCACGCAAACTGACAATATTCAACGTCACTTACATTGTCACTTCCCAGACGTATGGAAATGGCGACGTATAACTTTCCAAACCAGAAAGGACCAATGTTCTTCAAAAACAGAAGGCGATTTCCCCTCCCACTTGGCAAACTTTTTTTGAAAAATGTTCTAAAAGGTAGACAAATTTAGCGAAAAAAAATGAGATCACCCCAAAAAATAAATTTGGGTTTCGGAAAAAATCACTCGACTATTCCCCGAAAAAAATTTAATTGAGGACGCCACAAAAGCTTTTTGAAAAAAAAAAACGAGCAATTTTCTAGACGTGAAAAAGCATCGAAAATTTGGGCACATGGGGACTAATTCAAAAACAAATTTAAAATTCAATCCCCAAAATGGATCATCCACATTATCCCCATTACCTTGCTCAAAGGGAAATTTCCAGTAGCATGGAGGGAAACAAATCCAGTAATGCATAAGGCGGGGGTGCCCCGGGATCGCACTGCACCACACCCTTTATGCATTAATTTAGACTTCCCCCAAATCCCCCGTAAAAGTCGACTTTTTTGCGGACGACACCAGGGCCCTACCCATATATAAAAAAAAAAATTTTTTGCCAGCTTAAAAATGCAGAGGTATTAGTATAACTAAAAAATAGGTTCCGCTTGGAGGAAAAAAGTTAACCCACAAAATCAGCGCTTTATTTTTTACCGGGGACGCAAACAACCCCAGCCCCACCCCTTTTTTATTCGACCAAAATCCCGTTAAAAAAAGATACAAAATGTTTGGGCACTACAAAGATCGAAAAACCCCTGGAGAAGTCACATAGGGACCGAGAAAAAACCCAAAGGGAGATATGTACAATTGACCTCATTCAAAGGAGGAACAAAACATTCAAAAAAAACTGTTTATCAAACCATGTCGCCGATTATACTGTACAACTGGCAGTATGGAGCTACAGAGAAAAACACCTCACGTAGACTACAAACCACAAAAAAGATATCAGAACCATCACTGGAGCACCTGGCGAACTAAAAAAACCCACCTACAAAAAATGACTAACTGCGAAGCCCCCATACATTACAGGGAAGGAAAAAAAAACTCTACGAAAGGCAGACCACACCTAATGACTTAGTACGGGAATGGCGTTACGCCCTGCTGAGAACAACCCTCAAGAACCAGGGTTTGCGTGGAGGCATTATTAGGGCTAACTAAGTGTCATTATTCTTTGGGGAAAAAAAAACTCAAAAAAAAAATAAAAAAATAAAAAACCCGAAACCCTAGTTCAGAAAAAAAAAATGGTAGTAATTAACCAAATTGACAATCGATACCCCAGACCAACGGGTCACGACAACCCCCCCCACCTTTCCCATCCTTGCTCCAACCCCACATGCCATTCACAAGGCTCATTTCATCCATCCAACCTTATCAGGGCCCGGACGCCACGGGGATAACCCCCTGGTTGTTACTAGCCAGGGAAATATGGCCCCGGGGGGGGCCCTTAGGGGGAATGAAAATGATTCACCACCTAATCCCAAGAAAAGAAAATCCTACCCCAACAAAAAAATTTTTTATAACTTTGCCACCCCCGGACTCCACTGGGATAACCCCTGGGTCAAATTTAGCCAAAAATAACGCGGGCGCCACGAGGGCCCCAAAGGGGAAAAGGGATATGAAAACCACCCGCGTCAAACCTTTTCCTACAGTCAAGTTAAACCTTTCGATCTTTTCCCGGAAATGACTCACAAACTACAACATTCATCAATCCCTTAAACACACACCTTCCAACCCCCAAAAAAGAAAATCCTCCCAAACCCCGAGCCCCACGCAATCGTTCACTATCACAAATTTCATCACGTGTAAATAATTATACAATTTTTTGTAAAGGTATTAATTCATTAAAGAGGCCAGGAGCCCGATGGGGAACCCCATCCCCTCGAACAAAAATTACCCCTTTCACAGGGGCCCTATTTGGCATCAGGTCGGGTTTAAATGCCTGCGTCGGGCTACAAAATCAAAACCCCTGTATTTTCGCGGTCATTTCATCTTTCCCTTTCATCGGTAAATAAGTTCATTCGCGAGGTTAAGAGTATGAAAATGATCGGTACCAAACAACAAATCGCCCTTTCATAACAACGGGCGTGGCAAAAACTGTAAGCAGAGTTCTTTGTCGGGCAACACCCCAAACGGCTGTGTTGTGGCGTATTTGGGGTAAGCGCTTGTCGGTTTTGGTCGATTAGGACGGGGAGATCGAGGTTCAATTCGGTGGGTGAACGGGGTGGTTTTTCCAAAATGGTTTTTCCACTCTCCCTCCACGCAAATCGGGTTTCACTTCCTTAATCAATTCCTAATTCTAACCCATTAATGTTTATATTAAATCTAAAACCCCGAAGGGGGTAGTAAGACGCGGTGCTAAATATTTTTAAATTTTTATTAGCGGTTATTACACAAAAATTTACATAGTCCCCAAAGATCTCGATGTGAGCTTTTTCGGAAACAAATGTCTTAGTTCGATTGTCAGCTTTTGAAACCGGGATTTATTAGGGGTTAAATTAATATTTTCCCCACGCCAAGGGGTGAATGTGGTTTTGGGATGGTTTATACATGGATTTAAAATCGTGCCTTACTTTGTTCATATAATTATTGAAAATTAATTGCAGCCATAGTCAAAAGACAGCACCTCGCAAAAAAACTAAACTGCAAGGTTCAAACCTGGCCACTGGCTGTAAACCTTTGGCCGTTCCCAGCTAAAATGTTTATTTTTGAAAAGGGTTTTGGTAAACAAATTCTTTTATTTTAAAAACCCGTGAAAATTACTGTAAGGGGGTAAGGCAAGGAATGAATCCGTATAAGCGTGGGGTGTTGTATTCATTAATCCAGATATTGCGGAAAGGGAAACCATTGTTCACATCTACGAAAACGGCTGCCAGAGAGGATGCTCCCGCGTCATTAACGTGCCTGCCAAACTTTTTATGGGAGTCGCGAGAGGATGCCCGACTCATGGACACACGTTCCCTACAATAAATAAAAAGCCCCCACACCCAAATAAATAAGCTCCAAAAAAACCCCAACGGTTCATCTACCCAGATTATGATCCAATGGCCACAAAAAAAACCAAGGCGATAAAAAACCAATGCAAAGGAAAAAACACATCGGAAAAACATACTTTTTTTTGGAAGAGGGTCGGGGAGAGAAGGAGGAGGACCCAATCACGGTGGGGGCGTACTAACTCGGGTGTAGTCCCGATATCCCCAAAAAAGCAAAGTTGTCATTAAAAAGATTTTAAAAAATTTCTAGAAAATTTTATAACTTAGGTTGTTTTTTTAATTAAGTTCAAATTTTTTTAAATAATCTTTGTACTTTTCAATGATTATGTAAAAAAAATCTGGTTCGATGTTTTCTTGTACTTCAGAAAAATAAAATTTGAAAAAAAATTATTTTACTATATATGCTAAAGCCAACTTTTTCAAAAAAAAAATTTTTAATGTAATTATTTTCCCTTTACTTAGATAAAAATTTATTCCAAAAGAAAATTGCTTTCCCAACGACAAACACCATTCTGAAACTCTGGAAGCAATAAAAAAAAAAAAATTTTCACAAAGGATATAAGGTTTGAAATGAAAAAAATCCCCACAGAAAAACTGTTAAGAAGGGGTGTAATTTTTTAAAAGGTTGGGACGGCAAAACTCCATTTCATTTTTTTAAAAATAAAATAGATATTGTGATTTATAGCTTTTAAAGATGACTATGACAATTCACGAGCTCGCAAATAAAAATAATAATATTATTTTTTATTATTTATTTTTATTTTATTTTCCCCCCGTTTATACCCGTTCAGCTTACGCCCTTCGCTAAGTGTAAGGGTAGGGGTTTTTGTGGGTTTAAATTTGGGAGGATCTAAAGTTTAACGTGGAATCCGAACCACGGGGGGGGCCTGGCTTCCCCCACATTCAAAATTGTGATTAATACCCGCTTGCAGAGGTGAAGGGGGGTTTTGGGTAATCAATAAATCGTACTGGGACTAGGATTAAACCCCCGGGACCCCAGCCAAAGACCGATACTTTACCCCTAGCCAAGGGTCACCCATTTATAATTGATAATAAAAAATACATGAAAACATTTCATGTGATGTTTTGTTTTATAACTCAATTAATTAACTAGATGCATTTTTTAAAATGATTTTAAAAAATACTTTAGCCCTTTGTATGAAAAGAAACGTTTTTAAAAAATTTGACAAAGTTTTAAAATACTTATAGGAAAAAAAAAAAAATTAATTTAATCTCATTATTTGGCGACAGCTGTGGGACAGGGAGATCGAATAAAAATCCCGGTCGGATGTTTTGGGTGTATTCCCAAAATATCTTTCCCCTCCCCCCTGAATGCGGGCACATTCCTAAAATTCAACCCTTTTCATCCCTAATTACTAGCGTAAAAAATACATATGCTATAATTTGAACAGGTAGTAAGACACGCTGCAAAAAAAAAACTTTAAATTTAGTAAAAATAACAATAATAGTTACGAAAATTATAATATTTTTAATTTTAAAACTAATAAACATCGTAGCTATTAAAGGAATTTATTATTTCTAGCTAGTAGAAAATTAAAAAAAAAATTTTAATTTAATTTAATTCAAATTATATTTGTTTTATATTTAAAAAAATTTTTGGGGTGGGTATTTGGTTAAAAAAAAAATATAAAGGGAAAATATAAATATGCTATTTAAAAGCACCATTAGTTAGTTTTTAGGATTAAAAACATAGATAAAATATATATGGTCGATTTCTTCCCGTATGAGCTGAACAGTTTTGAGTTGAGGTGCGGGTGGTTATTAAAGTACCAAACGTTAAAAAACCCAACCCCCTGGTGCCTATTCAAATGTATATTATATAAATTATTTCACTCCCTGGCGAAAACATTTTCAGTGCAGCCAGAGGTATATAAAAAACCGTTTAGACTTTAATGGCAGCTCAGCGAAAAAAATTTAACCATGGACACCGATGCAGTTTCTTTTTTTGAAACCAGATTCGTTTTTTTTTTTGAATCCGTAAATTTTTAAGGGTTGCGAAAGTCAATTGATTTTGTTTATCAGTGACTTTTTACCCTTCACTATTTAGCAACGTTTCCATTTGATCAAGGAAAAAGACCTAAAACATAATAACATTATTTATACACAAAACTAAAACATTGCAAGTGAAATGGCTCTTTTAATATTTCTTTTTTTCCCCAGGGTAGTTAATAAATATACAATGTAAGTAAAAGAATTTAATTAGTATTGCCTCAGTCGATGTATTTTAGTCAGCTTTAAAGTGGTATACTTCATGCACTAGGTCTAGTTTTAAAAATTCTAACAAATATAATTTCCCCCTTTTGGGGGACGAATTGTTAAGGCGTCACTTTCGTACGACAAGACTAAGATAAGGGGTCAAGGTTCAAATCCCCGGCGGATGTATAGAGGGAGTTTTTTTTAAAAATTTTTTGTTATTCTCCCCCGCAAATGGGGTAAACTTCCTCTTTAAACAACCCCCTTCTTCCCAAAACCATTGGCGAATTATACATAAAAATACAACCCCAAAAGGGGAGTAAGACGCGATGCTAAAAAAGGAAAAAAATTTTGGGATTTTAAGAAAGCGTTGATGGAAATGTTGATAACTAAAATTTGATATTTTTAACTAATGGGTTAAATTGTTTTAAATTTGCAATACAAAAGTGAATCGAACAAATCAAGGGGTTTTTATTCTTTTAAAAAAAGCTTGGAAAAAGTATCTTCCCCGGTTGTTGTCTTAAAGCCGTTCAATTTTTATATTCTAGCAATTCTTTTACGGTAAAACCCGCATTAATACAGTTTTAATTATAAGTTAGATATTAAAACGTAAAAAAACATAGAAAACAACAACATTTTACTAATATGCAGAACGTAAGCATTTACTTTAAAACAAGGGACATAAGTCGATAGCAAAGTTTTGTAAAAAAAATTTTTAGTTAAATTTAAAATTAAAAAAATCGAATAGCTACTTCAAAAGTTCCGGACTAGGGAAGTACTAAACAAGTTTGAAAAATGTTGCTTTAAGATGTTGGTACACCAACAAAAAAATTGGAAAATCCAATAGAGGCTAGTCAATTTTAGTTAAAAATGGGTTTTAAGCAATTCAAAATTCGAAACAAAAAATATGTTTTTGATATTTTGTTCAAAATACCTAGACCTATGACAATTTGGGTTCTTTTTTTGTTTCAAAAATCTCTTGATCGACTTTCTTTAGAAAACAATTTTTAGGCGTTTTTTTTTTATAAAAGTTGGGATTAAATAGGACTTCATGATTTTATCTTGTAGGTTTTTTTTATTTTTTTTAAAAATTCAAAAGTAAAGAAAATCATAAATTTTTCTCCCGTAAAACCACGACGCCCCCATGGAGAAATACCTCGTAAAATGAGATATGTTTCTTCCCATTTTTTCAAATCCACGGGAGCTAAATCGGAACCATGCACCCCTTTTCCCTTCTCCGACCCCCCCTCCCAAAACAAAGTCCCCGAGACTTTTATAGCTCCCCTACATAAAGGTAAAGTTTTTTTTTCACTAAATATAGGAGAATAAAATTAAAATTTTAAATTAAACGAGTTGACGTTATTTTTTTTAATTTGACTTTATTTTTAACGTTTTTCAAACAAAATATTTTTTTTTATAAAAGATTCTTCTTAAAACGGCTGGCGCACGACAACCTAAATTTTAAAAAAAGAAAAAAGATTTGATGTTGAGAACAGTTTTTAAATATCCCAAGGTACCCCATTTGACTAACGATGTACAGGGGTTTCACTTGCTCTCAGCCCCCGATTTTCTAACTAATGGGCGAATTTTGGGGTTTAAGAGAAGCACTCAGGGGCCGAGAGCGAATGTTTAACATTATGGACCTACCTTGTATGTTTTAAAAAAATATATAATATAATTTTTAAATTTTTATAATATTAGCTTTGGTTTTTCCCCCACCCCTTTATTTTAAAAAAAACATTACACTCCCCCCATCCACATCACGCTTTTAAATGTCAAAATTTACGTAGCCTGGTTTTCCAGTGTCGGGAGATCGGGATTTGATCCAGGTCGATGGCATGGGTTTTTTTTTCTAAATGGCTAAAAATTCTTCCTCTCGCAGATTCGGGTGCATTTCCTATAAACAGACTTTCCAAATCAAAACCCCCAACGTGATTTTTATAAAATGGACAAACCTATAAGTGAGATGCGCTGGTAAATTTTAATTTTTTAATTTATTTTAGGGGTTTAGGAACACTTTCTAACCGCTGTTTTAAAACAGTCAGGAATTTTTAAAGGGTAGAGCGAAAGGGCCCCCAATTTTGCCAGGAAAAGGATTTTCCATACCTTCCAGGATTTTATAAAGCCACAAACGACTGAGACCCCACGGCTTTTTCTTCCCCTCCGAAGGAAGTTGTGCTGGTTTTTTAGTTCAAATAAAAATTGTCGACTCCGGAATTTGAACCCCCCGGCTCATATCCTGAGGAGAACCCCTTTTCCCCAAGGGCCATTGAGTCAACGCGGGGGGTGAATAAAAAAGAAATGGGCATAGTCAGCCTAGTTTTGTATAGCATAGTCCTTCCATAGTATGTTGTGCTATGGTTGGTCTGCCATGGTCCTTTTTTATGAAAAATAACTTTCCGTCGTTTTTTTAAAAAGGGAAGAAAATTAAAATAAAAATTTAGATTTTAGAAAAAGTATTTTAAATCCTTAATTTTTTGACAAATACATGAAATATTTGAATAAAGTTGGGTTTAATTTAAAGATTTCTTATATATTCAGTTACAAGGGGTTTTAACGGATTTTCTAAAAGGGAAGGAATATAATGGTTGTTATAAAAAGGCACCCCCTTTAATTGGAGGGGTGGAAAAACCACAGTGTTTAAACATTTATGGAAACCCCGTGTGTTCAATCGGATCCAAACTCGAATCAGCAGAACAATCCATTTAAAATTTTAGCTTGAGGTTTAAAAAAAATTTTTTACTTTTGAGGTAATTGTATTTTTTTTTGAAGAAAGACTGCGGTGTTCAACTGTTATCATTATTTTTATTTTATTTTATTATTATTATTATTGCCCCCCGTCTTTCACCCTTGGGTTTACCACTTCGCTAATTGGGGAAGGTAGGTGATTTTGAGTGAAATGAAGGCCCCCAGTTAAAGTTTGAATCCCAACCACGGTGGCGGCCTGGGTTCCCCACTTTACAAGAGTCTTGTCAGAGGTGAAGGAAGGGTTTGGTAATCGATAATCTGTGTCGGCCGAGGGTTGAACCCCGGCCGCCAGCACAGAAGTTGGGCACCTTACCCCTAGACCCCCAGGTCACCTTGTTCCTATCAAAAATTTTCCTAATTTTTAAATTTTTTTTTCACCCCTTTTTTTTTTTTTGTTCCGAAGTTGAGAAGGCCCTTTCAACTCCCCCCTATTAGTTCCCCATGAATGAAACCCGGTGGGGGATTTGGGGGCTAACAATTTATCTTCTCCAATAGGGGAGCCATTCTCTTTGCCCCTGGTATCAGTATAAAGACGTGTAATTATTATTATTATTATTTTTATTTTTTGCACCCCGTTTACTACCATTCGGGTTTAGGACTTAAGTAATGGTTTAAAGGTAGGGGGGTTGTGAGATGAAAAGAAGGCCTACAGTTTAAGTAGAATCCCAACCACGGTGGGGGCTGGAAACGTGTAAACTGGTTCTTTCCATTGTAAAATCTATATTTTGTTCATTCCTTTTTTTATGTTTCTATTTTTCCCCGTATCTTTTTTCCAAATACAAAACTTACCCATAATTAGTAAATAATATTTACAATATTATAAATTAAACGATTTTGTGTCATATCAAACAATAAAAGTTATTTTTTAAGTTTGAATTTGTTTAGGTTCGAATAAGCTTCAGAGTAAGGCCTATTGTTTTCCGTGCTTTTGGGGGGTAAAAGGAAGAATGTAGAAAAAAAATAATTTTTTTAAAAGATTTTAATAAAAAGTTTCTTTTAATAAAATAAGACTTATATTTTGCTTGCATAATTTTTTTTTGCACCTTTTTTTTATTTGTTAAGGTTATACGAGTTTTTATGACCACTATTTTTCTGTAATGGTTGCGATAAGGGAGGGTAAATTTGAGATAAAAAAGTTTTCGTATTTTTTGGTGGAAGGGGAGTGTTTTAACCCTTTTTTAAAAACCACCCTCAATAATGCGACCCGAAAAAGCCCAATTGCCTATAAACGGCAGTTAATTAACACTAGGTGAGATTTGACCTTGTACCCCTGAAGCAGGTCTAACATTATTAAAAACCCTTTTGGGTTATCTATCAAAAATCAGACAAAGAAAAAATTTTATTTTTTTTTTCAAAGAAGAAAATCCCTTTTTAGTACACTTACAGGCAATTCTTGCTTGGGGGAAATTAACCAAACTAGCCGTCATGTTTTTAAAAAACTGGGTTATTTTTTTGTTTAATAGAAAAATAAAGAAAAGATGATGATTCTATTTATATTAAACTTTAATTTTATTCGCATTTTTTCGGGAGCCGCTAAACGTCAAGTTTAATAGTCTGATTTTTGGCAAGGGGTAGGTCAGATTCCGGACCATGCGTTTTTTCCTAATTTTTTTCCCCTTCACCCTTTTACACAAAAAAGTCCATTTGTTCAATTTTCTTTTTTAAACCCTACCTACGAGAGTAATTAAAACAGATAGCCCGGGGGATAGTGAACCACGATGAAAAAACAATCATTTAATTTTTGCCCAATTTAAGTTAATGTTAAGATATTAAGAAAAAATACCTTTCAAAAAGATCCGCTTGAAATCCATTAAATTAAACTAGAACAAAAGGTTGTTAATTTCCCGTATCTGGGAGTAGAGTGGAAAGATCGTGAGCAGAGTGGAGGCCAAATACCCACTGGGCGTATAAATAAAAAATTTTAAACAAAAGCGTGAGAGCGTTTTTTAAAAGATTACTTTCTGGGGCGGGTTTGAATCTTTTAAACAACTTAACCAAATTTTTAGTTAATTGTTAACTTAATTATATCTTTGGTTTTTATTAGTATTTTTAAAACAAACCAAACGGCTTTTATGTTTTATTCGCCTAAAATAAAAACCCCTCATGATAGGTGGTTTTTGGGGAAAATTAATCAATGATACTCTGGGTAGGGAGGATGTACCCGCTTTAATTTTTTAATTTTAAAGAAGTAACACCATTCTGTGACCGCATGGTAAAATGTACTGTGAAAAAACCAGCTTGCCGAAACGGGGAGGGGGGAGATCGGGTTTAATCCCGGGGGGTGTACTAAGGGGGTTTTTCCAAATGGTTTTCGACTCTCCTTCATGCAAATTTAGGTAATTTATTTTAAAAAAAACCCTCCTAATCCTAAAACATTAGTTACGCGAGTATAACCCAAACGTGTGTTAACCATGCCCAAAAAAAAATAGGTTAATTATAGACAGACTATAGTAAAAAATTTTAAAAAAACACTGTATATGCAGACAAAAGTGGAAAAAAATCAAGCATAGAAATTTATTGTGTAGTTATTATTTGTTTTGGGGTATTGCGGTTATATTAAAAATTAAAAAAAATCAAAATGAAGCCAAAAAAAAGTTTTTTCAACTTATCAATTAAGATAATTTAGGAAAGTCATAATTGACTTAGCGTACAATATGTGTTTGGAGGAAATCACAACTCGTCTGCAGCACTGAACAATGTGAAGCAAAAAGGGGAATTACAATTCCCATATATTACTCAATCAATTGAAACAAAAAGGAAGTTCTATTCGACTATATTACTAATTAATGTGAAGCAAAGAGGAAGTTACCATCTCGACTACTTATCAATCAATTGAAAAAAAGGGAAGTTACTTCTCACTACATTTCCAATCAATGTGAAGCAAAAAGGGAAATTACCACTCAACCTTACTCTATAAATGTGAAGCAAAGGGAAATTACCATCTCGATACATTACTAATAAATGTGAAGCAAGAGGAAGTTACCCAAACTCGATACATTACTCAATAAATTGGCAAAAGGAAGTTACCCTCTCACTAATTTCCTTTTAAATGTGAAGCAAAGAGGAAAATTTCAATTTCGATTATATTACTCATCAATGTGAAGCAAAAAGGAAGTTCCATCTCGATACTTACTAAATCAATGTGAAGCAAAGAGGAAGTTGTCAACTTTACATCACTCATCATATAATCAAGAGGGCGTTCCATCTCGACTACATATCAATCAATATGAAGCAAAAAAGAAAAATTGTCAAATGACTACATCACTAAATCTTTATGAAACAGATGAAATTATCAAATTATTACATCCTGAATCAATAGAAACAAAAAAAGTAGTTATGAATTTTACATCACGGACAATTTTAAAAAAAAAGAGGAAATTGTCAATTGAATACATCACTAAATCAATCTGAAGTAGTCGGTAATGTATTGATGAAAGTGCATGTACAATAAAACATTTTTTCCCCCATCTCTAACATCGATACACCCCATTCACGGATGAATGGGGCCAATACAAAGTCGAAACCCTCAATATACAGATAAAAATTTAAAAACACGTTTTTGGTTTGTTTTTTTAAAATTTTTGAGCATTATGAGAAAAAGCGGGAAGGAAGGGAAAACTTTCAAATCGTTTTTTCGTAACTTTTTTTTGCTTTTTTCCTTTTTTTTACTAAGTTATATTAGTTGTTCAACATTGTTACAGGGCTATAATTCTTTCCCAAAACCTTGGGAAATTTTTAACAAACACTCTTTCAGCTTTGAAAAAAAATTTTAATTTTTTACAAAGAAACAAACAAATTGGATCTTAAAAATAAAAATATCAAATATATTGTGTTTAAAAACGACAAGATCATCCCCTTTTGAAAAAATAAAAAAGTTTTTATATGTTTTGACAACGTAACAAACATACCAATGTCTGACATTTTTATGTATAAACTATTGAGAATCGTCTGTTTTATTCTTGAGCATGTGCGGTTTTTCAAATAAATAATAACATTCTAGAGATGTCACGATACTTTTTTTTTTCAATTCCGATTCTTGTTTCAGATTCTGAAATTTAATCTAAATTTTATTTAATTCTCGATTTTGATTCCTGGACATTTCTTATTTCATTATTTTTCAAGTCGTCAAACTTAATATAAAAATAATTTATTCAACTTCATAACTATCAAAAACTTTAAAAAAAAATCTAGTATTAAAAACAATTCCATTTTTAATTTTAACAAAGAAAAAGATCCATTTTAACAAGTATTAAATCATAATTATTAGAATAATTAGGATTTACAAAATTATGTATTCTTACCTACAAATAAAGCCTCGCTGAGTCACAAACATTTATAATTTTTTTAAGGTAAATAGATAATTATCAAAAACACAAGCCTATTAAATTTACAAAATAGGGTCGTTAATTGAACTAAAATATAATATAGCTTAGGTAAATGAAAGTTCGCTGATTTTAATTAAAGACACGGAAAGTACACTTTACACTGGTAACAAATAAGCAAACAAGATAATTGCAGACATCACCTAATTTTAAAACATAGGCTGTAAAAGAGTAAATATATATTAGCTTATGTATTTGTATACTTGTCTTCTACTTTTAGATCATGTAAAATGTTTACAATTATATAGGCCTACTTAACCTATTTCATTTATAGTATACAAGTAGACAAGATGTTGAACTCTTATTTAAGAAAATTAACAAATAAGGTCGTAAAATTGTCACTTATAACTATAATTCCCTTTCAATTTGTATTCAATAAATAATCACACGATTTTTACAAATCAACAAATTAATTTTTCAAGATTAAATCTTGACAATTTTGTTTAAATATTATATGCATACATACGTGCATAATGACGCCGTGCCGTTCCCTTAAAGGGTAGACAAGAAACTGTACTTAATACATCTTCACTAGCTTTCTCTTCACTACCCTATTATTGCATACTCCCTTCAACAACATCCATACACCAATTCATACATGCTCTTTTATTCTTAAAGCATTTAATGTTTCTCTTTTTCACACATTCATCTGCCACATTTAGCCACATCTTACATGGCTACCTCTTTATTTTGATCCACACACTCTACATTCATTTTTTTGCTTAGTTATTCGATCCACACTCATTAGATAAAATTTAATATAAACTCTGAAAGATTCAATTTTAAAACACTATTGATACATGAACAATAAAAATTTTGAGGGTTTAAATAACCAAGCTATTATACGAGGGAGTATAAAAAGTTTCAAGACGGGTTCTGTAAAATGAAAAGGAGTGGATTATGGGACCCGGGTTGAGATCTGTGACCTTCATTTGTCGTATGACGTGGCATTATTCTGTGAGCCAAAGGGCTGTGTACTCCGTTTATTTTGATACGTGACGGGTGTTTTTGCGTTTTTAGGCCCTAACTCGAGGGGAGAGCGAAATCAAATCAAACGTCTTACTCAGAAAATCGGGAAATTTGGAGACCTTCCCAAATGTGTAAGCAGGCTTACGGCAAGAAGCTACAAACCGCTCGGTGTGTTTTGAGTGACACTCGTGCTTCAAAGAGGCAGAACGTCACTGAAAGACGAAGAAAGGTCAGGTCAGGGCAACCTTCCACGAGAACAAACCTGGAGATTGGGGGCAAAGTTAAGAAACTTGTGCGTGAGGATCGCGGAAGACCAATAAAACATTCTGACATCGTGATTTTGTCATACGGATCAGTGCGGACATCCTCACGTCCATATTTAACATGCACCACATTGCCGCCAAGTTTTGTACCCATGCTTCTGCCCCCCAAGCAGAAGGAAAACCGTGCCAAGTCTGTCAGGAACTCCGTTCAACATGCCATGGATGATCAGCCTTCATGTCGAGGTTCATCCACTGATACGAGAGGTCGGTTCTATGGTTACGCCCCGGAGACCAAACAACAATATTCGCAGTGAAGAGCCCCAAATCTTCAATATCTAATTTCCTGTTTGTGCTCGTGGGAAGATCGACCTGACCCCTCTTCGTCTTTCGTGACTGTTATGACCTCTCCTGAAGCACGAGTGCCACTCTAAACACACCGGACGGCTCATAACTTCATTGCAAGATCTTCTGCATCATTTGGAAGGTCTCCATTCCAGATTTTCTGAGTAAGACGTAGAGTTTGATGTTCGCTCTCTACTCGAGCTTACGGTCCATAATATAATCGCAATGCACCCATGCACGTCATCAAATAGATGTGAGTAAAACAGCCACCGATCACACAGAATGATGCACTTGTCCTACTGACAAATAAGGTCACAGATCGTCACACCAGCGCACGCATCCTCATGCCCCACTGTTTTTAATTTTACATAACTACTCTTGAAGTTTTTTATACCCCCTCGTACTTTACGGTTATAACTGCATCTAAATATATATATTTTTATGAAAAATGACGCTTGAACACGGGAATCGAGTCCGGGACCTTTGGCTGAGTACGCCAATACTCTAACCACTGAGCTATCCAGGAATCGTCCCGGGCCGGGTTCATTCTCTCTACTACATTGTAAGGCAGAGTCTGTGATGGTCGTTCAGAAATCGTCAGCTAACAAATGTGTGATCAATATAAGAATCACTGAGCTATCATTATCCATTTTGAATTTTGCTGTTTTGCTTGGTTACCAGTACTTTCAGTGAGGGATAAGAATCGAAGTATCGATAATTTAAATATTAAGATCGATTCTAAATACCAGTAAGAATGGAGGTATCGAGTTTAATATCACAATGTCCCAACCCTGAGCAATTCTGGGATGTTTGTTTTGATTTACATAACTTTCTTGGACGTACGTAACTGAAAGCGCCATCTTAGTGAATATGATGTAACGAATTAGTTAATATTAAAGAGAAATGCTGACTACTCACAACCTTGTTGCTCTAGTTGGGGAGTTATAGGGGCCAGATCGAGCTATAAGTCTTTATTTGGTGGTCATTGGGCTGACACTTTATCAACAATTTCGGGGGTAGTTACGCTGCCCGTTGCCTGACCAGACTCTTTATCTTCGTGTCATCAGTAGCACTTGTACTTAAAGGGCAGCCGTCGAGACCAGGGTCCCGAGACCGAGTTCTGTAGGGGATCGCGAGCCGTGTCAGTCATTCTGATCAATCTAAAGGTGGCGATTCATGATCGTTCCCGAATGTGGTGGAGTGGAGACAGAGTGGTGTGATAGGAGCGATTGGAGTGATGAAAAATTGAAGGGGGTCATTCATAACAATCACTTCGTTTCATGTTCCTCGTGCCAGTGGGAAAGTGTCCTGCACTTTGTCTCTTGCTTCGAGTGCTTATTCATCACGAGTTTAGACACGGAAGACGAATTCCTACTTATGTCTGTGTCTGTTTGCCTGTATGTGAAGAGCCGGAAGCCCAAAAACTATGGGTAAAAAAATTGCTACGTACATGGGACGACCCTCTCGACACGTTCCTGATGAATGAGTTAACCCTCGAACCATCCAATTGAAGAAACTATATGAAGATAAATAAAGACACCTATTCACACTTCTGCAAATGGTTAGCACCACTGAAAAAAAAAAGGAAAACACAAATAATGCAGCAGAGCACCCGTGGCCATGAAAAGGTTAGCTGCAACCCTTCATTTCTTGGCGTCAGGATGAGCTATGGAGAACTTAACATACGTCACTGCAATATCTTCCCAACGTTTGGGGGTGGATAATTCCCCATACAAGTCCACTTCCTCTCTCGGCCGAAGTTCAGAAACACTGGTCCTCGGTCAAGTTAGATTCTGCAATCACGAGAGCTCCGTCGCGCCACGTGATCATTATATCACGTCGGGTTTTCACATTCACGGTGAGTTGGAGGGATTGAGTGTTGGCGCGGTGCGATGGATTTCAGGAAGGACGAAAATCTGTCAATCTCCAGCAAAATCCACTTGAGGTTTTACACTCACGGTCAGTTTTTGGAGGTGACGCGTTCCATTTGGCGTGGAGTGAATGGAGTGGAACGATTATTAATGGCCACCTTAAGTACTTTATGAGTAAGTCAGTTATTCCACGTGCGCGAGCGTACAATCTTTTATATTCCTTTTATACTTCATTTAACATCACATTTTGTAATATCTCTTAGTACTTCTTTTAAACTAAAATTGGTATTATTTCGAGCCCACACAACTACCTTGCCAGCGACCTAAAGCCCTCCCGCAAGCTCTCTTGAGAGATCTGGCCAATGGACACCTATAACAATCCTTTTATATCGAAACTTCCTGTGTTATTCTAAATAGTTAAGAGTCCTCTTAAGTATACAATCTTCATGTTTAAAGCGTGTTATAAGAGTTATAGCCCAAGTTCTACGTTGGACCCTATTTGAATTTCTAGTTGAGCATCTAGAAAGCCTTAGAAACCCTTATATTCTAATTAAGTATATTGTAATAGTATTTGAGATAAGAATCAGTTCCAGTCTAAAATTATATGAAACCTTGTTTTTCTTTATGGACATGATTTGTATAGAGACAGCAAATCCAATTAAACATTTATAGACATTCTTGTTTCTATTGTGGACAGTATTGAGATTTAAATAAGTTCTAATCTGAACGTTTATTAAACACTTGTGTTCTATGATGGACAGTATTTGAGATTAGAAGAAGAGTTCTATCTGAACGTTTATTAAACCTTGTTTTTATGATGGACAGTATTTGAGATTAGAAAAGTTCTATCTGAACGTTTATTAAACCTTGTTTCTATTATGGACAGTATTTGAGATTAGAAGAAGTTCTATCTGAACGTTTATTAACCTTGTTTCTATTATGGACAGTATTTGAGATTAGAAGAAGTTCTATCTGAACGTTTATTAAACCTTGTTTTAATGATGGACAGTATTTGAGATAGAAGGCAGTTCCAGTTGAATATAACATTTGTTTGCATTAGGGACAGTATTTGAGAAGAGAAGCAGTTTCAGTTGAACATTTAGAAATGTTCAAACCTACCTACTCCTAATATTTCGTGCTTTGAATCGATCTGTCAGCCAATGATGGCGTGGCAGTTGGGATATAGTTTATGTGAAAAAAAGGAGGAATCTAAAGAGGAATCTGTGGGGAAAAGTGTGTGGGAATGGGTTTTTAAAAGTGGATCCGAACGACCGCAGGCACTTAGTGAAGATAAAAGGACAGAAGAAACGAAAAAGAAACATAACATTCGAAAATGAAAAGAAAGATTATGGGAAAAGAAAAGATCAGAGAATATTAAACTATATCAATATGTAATTTTATTATTCTTTTACAAATATTCAAGATAAAACCACGCAACTATAATTAATAATAATAATAATAATAATAATAATAATAATAATAATAATAATAATGTATTCAAATTAAAAATAAATAATAACAAATTCGAAAATTAGTATAATAAATTTCGAAGAAATGTTGATGAATTATGATTATTCTTTTCAACCCTTTGCTTGTATTCTTTATATTCTATTGATATTTTATATTGGACCATTTCAGCGTCAAAGTGTAATTTTAAATAGTTTTCAAAATATGGTTTTAAATGTACAGAACTGTACAGAGAAATAATTGAAGATGACTATACAGGATTGTTGGTAACGGTGTTACCTTTATATGAATAGCTATAAAATGTAACAAAATGGACTGGTTATAATAAAAAGGGAATACCGAGAGTAAAGTTTATAAAGAAGCATTTTGACCTCAGTAATATATATACTCGCATTTTAAAAAGCTTGGCGCTCTATTTGAAATTCTTGTTATGAACAGAATTATACTGTACTATTAATGTTCGTTATCAATTTTTAAAATACATTTAGAATTAATTTTTGTTCAAATTAAATGTGAAGTTGGAGCTTATATGATTAAGCACGTAATTTAAAGATAAATATACAAATATATTTAATGTGTGTTCAGCTTTTGTAAGGACGCCCTAGTATAGAGGAATCTGAATAAATGTCTCGCAATTATTTACCTATCTTCTAAATAACCCAATGGAAAATTAATTTAAAAATTATAATGGGTGTGTTTCGTAGCTGATTTTAAAACAGATATTTAAACCGGCATAAATATTGTTTTAAGAGATCGAATAAAAAACAATAAGGTTGTGTTTAGTAGGTAAAAAATTAACCCCCACCGGGGGTCATGCGGGTCAGGCGTTAATCGCATGATCCACAGTAGGGCCAAATCCCGAAAGCTGGCCAAAATACGAAAACTTTATTCAATTTGTATGAAATTTAGTACATAGGAGATTTCAAGTTCGCTGATTACGAATCCAAAGTCAGAATAAAAAAAAAAAATGGCGGACCTATTATGGCAGTTCTAAATTCATAAAACATGGCTAAATTATAAAGTGTTATTAATTTTGTACGGAACTTGGTAACCTAGGGGTTTTCGAGGTCGCTGATTACCAAACCGAAGTCAAAACTGCAAAATAATTAAAAAAAATGATGGATCCAATATGGTGAACATAAATGTTTTAAAACGCATAAATGTAGTCAAAATAACAAAAAAATACCCTTATTAACCAGGGAAAATGTAATATGTAAGCAAAATAAAAGATTTACTAGAAGGACATGAAACGTTTACATATTGAAACCATAACATTAAAAAGCCAAATTAACCCCACTAGCCCATGAAACCGGGAAAAAAAAACCTATTGTTTATTGAAAATATTTACACTAGAATTATAAAAAACATAAAGCTTTTACCCCAAACCCAAAATAATAAAAATAACGTACGAAAACGGTTGAAATTATTATTTAAAAAAATATATTTAATCAAGAAAAGCCATTACCTTTTAAATTAAATAATTTTTGTAACCTATGAACGAGAAAAATCAATTAAAGGAAAACTTCTGAATAGTGGAGATTGGGGCAAAGTTTAACATAGTAATAATATTAATTTAGCTTTTAATTATTATTTTTTTTACAAAAGTTTTACATTTTTTTTTAAATAATAAAATAGATTTAGAAATGATTTGGAAACTATTAAATTTTTTGTAATATTTCATTCTTCTTATAATCAAAACGGTAACATTTAAAAAATAAATCATTTTAAGTCCAAATTAAAAACTTGCCAATGTTTGGTTTAAAAATTACTTTTTTAAAATTTTAGTCTCAATTTAGTGTACCCGACAATTTTATTAAATAATTATTATGTAGATTTAAAAAAATCATGCCTGCGTTGATCGAACGGGGAACAAAAACTTACAGGACCAAGCACCTAGTCCACTCGACCACGGAATGATCGTAGATTGTAGATTGTCATTCGTTTATGCGTAGCGGCTAACATTATTCATATAGAAAATTTGTTATTTGTTTAATAATTTGTTAAATATTGTGTTAATTATATTTTTTAAATATTTTAAATGTTTTTTCCCTTGGCGCAAATGGAATATGTAAACGTCTTAAACATGCTTTTTTTAACGCGATTTTGTAATTATTTTTATAAAAAACCTACACTTAAGCCACAATGGCAGCTAATGGCCACTGGTTTTTAATATTTTACTAAACATTAGTATAAATTTGCAATTTAGAACAAGTTTTCGTTGCAAAACTCTGTAAAAACTTGTAACTTTTTCTCTAAATCTTTTAAAAACGTTCGCAATTATTTTTCTTTTAAAAATATTTGTTGACTATTTATTTATATATTTAATTATTATTTGTTTGTGTAAAATATATGATAATATTCAACCTACTTTCAACAAAAAAGTTCATTTTTACAGAATTAAAATTGATTGAACAGTACGAATTCGTCTAGTTTTTTGAAACATAACTTATTTATCTCTCATTGTGCGGTTCAGATGCTACTCGTGTGAAAGGTCACCTTGAAACTAAAATTTAAACCACCGGTTTACATGATCAACCCCCCTAACTGTGCTATTAGACACTTCCAAATATCATTCTATCCAAACCCCTAACTTTAAATACTCTAAAAAAAACCCTTTTTTATTTTTCGACTTTTGGCTAGATTTTCGGGATTGGGCCCCACTATTTTGATCTGTCGATGACGCGGAGACCCGCTTTCAATCTCGGATAGGTCTGAGACGTGGGCTTGTTTCTGAAACGGTTTTCCCCTTCCTTCTCCGCTTTTTGTCTTATAAACAACCCGTAGATTCTAAAATTCCCAGTCCTACCTTTTAGGTGTGAATAAAGGAATGACCGGAAGGATAGTAAGAAGCATCACATGACTTTCAAACATAATATAAAGTTTCCCTTCAACACATCGATTTGTTAATTGGATATTCGATAAGTTTTTGATTTAAAAAATATTTCTAAAAGTTTTGTTTATTATGTAACAAGTTGGATCCCACATATTAATTTTGATGATGAAAACTAAAACCGTGTTATGCCAACTTGTTAAGTACGTCCCCTACCTGTGACGTCACGGCCCGGTCAAGATAGGATTTTTCCCATGTTAATTAATTTAAGTTTCACTTAGCGAGTTTTGAAAATAATATTTGAAAAAAAAATCATAAAATTCTTTAATAATGCTAAAAAAAGTCTTACAAGTGTTACCCAAAATTATCATTTTTATATATAAGTAATTTTTAGACGTATTTTTTTTTATAAATCCATTACAACTTAATGCTATTTGGCTTCGTCACGAAATGGCCTATAGGAAATACCCTGCCGGATTTAGATTAAAAATGTTCCATGGTAGCATATTTCTATCTAGAATAGGAAACAAAAAATGTAAAATTAAAAACGAAGTCAATGTTTTCAAGGCGCAAAATTAACGTGTCTTGTGTGAACTCGTCACATAGGCAAAGAGCCCTCTCAGGCTGAATTATTATTTTTCCTTCCCACTCTTTCTATTTTGTACATTTGTCTAAGTGTGATAGACTTTAGACTGCTTAGGTGCGTCAAGTTTATGATGCAACCGCTTCGCAAAATTTGCTTTGAATCGCCAAGTCCAACGTGTTTAGCCAACATCCTGGGCCCTTCGCTAGTTTTTATCAGGGCTACCACCCTCTGGACATGGATAATGACTTATTACTTGCCCGGGTATTCATGTATTTGTTACTTGGCAGGGAGTGTACCTTGCAGAAAAAACCAAAACGTAAAAAACTGTGGTGGTTTCAAAAACCTTAGCTATTTCATTAAGTGCATCCCTTCCGATTATTTTAACTCTTGTAATCAGCTGAGGTTACGTTCCAAAGAATAGAATACTTTTTGTTGCAACCAATTAGTTAAATAATAATAAAAATTGTATTCGCTTTGTTCCACCCATAACTACAAAACTATGTAGACCAAGATGTTAAACTAATTTGAAAACAAAAACACGTGCGTCCCTAAGACTAGAGACTGACTCAGGTCGATAGCGCAATGAGCAGAACTTCCTAGTCGGCCAACATTCTTGTGTTGGTTATGTATTATTTTTATTTAGTTGAGGTTTACCATGCACTTTCTGAATCGACTGATTATATCTAAAATAAGAATTTTAATTTACCGAGAGTGAAAAGAGCCTAACAATTTTTCCGGGAAAGGTATTTTCACATTCCTTTTAAGGGGTTATTTTACATTCCACAATCAACGTGGTACTGAAGGCTTTAGTTGCATTCTGAAGGAAGTTAAAAATTATCGTCCAAGAAAAATCGTTCGACCGGCTGGGTTTGAAGCCACGGTCATCGGGTCCTGAGATGAGCACTTCACCCCAAAACCAAGAACACAACTTGTTGGGATTCGTTTTGGCCATGTAAATAAAAACAAGGTTCTCAGCGATGTATTTTTATTATTATTATTATTTTTATTATTATTATTATTTGGGCCGCATTCAAACTTGCTAAGGGATACGCATGTTGCTAATTAAA
>JBCFYV010001204.1:0-52921 GCA_039000515.1 Timema cristinae | reverse complement strand
GTTTGGGGGGGAATATACTTTCCTGAGCTGCCCCCCCAAAGTGACCCTTATTTGTAGGAGGTAGGGGATCCCCCGGGCCCCTTTGGGGGAATAAACCCCGCTTTTTGCGTAAGGTAGAGTGGATATTGTCGAGCCCCGAGAAAAAAAACCGCCGGCTCGTCGGGAGAGGAACATTTCAACCCTGAACCATCCCCTCTATGAGGGGAGGAAAACCCAAAAGTTGGTCTAGTACCCGCATCAAAAAAATATTACAATTCCCTCCGCATCCCAGTGCTTAAACCCCAAAAAACCCCCCCGAAAACCCAGGAGACCAACACTCACCCAAGGGTTAATAAGAAAAAAACCCATTGGCCCTCGAATCCCCTGCACCAAAAAAAAAATGCCCCCCCGCCACCCTCACCCGGTGCTCCACCCCACATTCCATCAAATATCTATCCTCCCCCACCCCCTTTTATTATGAAAAATGAGTCACAAAAACCGCCCCAGTTTAACAAAGGTATAAGAAAAAACCAATGCTCTACACCCCCCCCCCCTCAACCTCTCCTCCCTCCCCTGCCCCAACCCCTTCTCATCAGCCCCATCCCCCCCTCACCCCCCCCCTCCCCCCTGGAATATCAATGGTCACAGAACCCATTTCCCTTACTCGTGTACTCGCCCGGGATCGAACCATGATTTTCCCGTCTTCGAAAAAATCTGTCTCTGCGAGGTAGCAGTTAGACCTCGCGGGCACCAAAGCGAGTTGAGGGTTTATCATTGGTATTTGAGGTGTCTTTGGTAGTTGAGGTACTTTGGTAGTTGAGGTGTAGTTGGTAGTTGAAGTGTAGTTGGTAGTTGAAGGTTATTTTTGGTGTTGGGGTTTGTATTTGGGTATTTTAAGTGTCAGTTGGTAGTTGAAGTGTCAGTTGGTGTTAAAGTGTCGTTGGTGTTAAAAGTGTCATTTGGGTATTGAGGTGTCATTTGGAGTTGAAGTGTCAGTTGGTATTTGAAGTGTCATTGGTAGTTGAGTGTCGTTGGTGTTGAGTGTCTTTGGTAGCCGTTCCCCCGAGAGGACCCGCAGTCGAAGGTTTGCGAACTTTTGTTCCTCGGCTGTATGAACATCCTGCTCCGTCAGTCTCACTGTTTATGGGGGGATATCCACAACACAACAATCTGCAACGGTTTGGTATGTTTTACACTTGGTCACCGACCTTGCAAAGGGGGGCATCAAAGGGGAGGAAACCTGACACCCCTCCCCCCCCACTCAGTGAGTGCATCGTCCGAGATAATCGCAGCAAGACAAGGGGGCGGGCCCAGTACCAAGGGTAGGGCCCTTTCTCAGACAACTAAACATTTCCTGGGAAGATGCTTTTTCTTTAAATTTTTTAAAACTTGTCTTCTTTGAAAAACGATTTTTTGTTCTATTGAAAATAAGGGGGGGAAAGGGGGGTCCGTTAGGAAATTACCAACCAGGGCCCCCGTCCCCCCCTTGTGGCAACAGGGGATAACTACACATGGAGGACTGAGGAAATGTGTAGTAGCTGTGATATTGCCAATCAGGTGTTGCTCTTATTAAATATTGAAAAAACCCTTTTTAAGGTGCGGCAAAAGGGAAACGGAAATTTTTTGTTTTTATCCTTTAAAATTTTTTTGGCCCAAAAATAAATAAAATTTTTCTCCAGTAGCAAAAATCTTAAATATCTGTAAAGGGGTGCCTGGAATTTTGTAAAAACTTTTTCTCTTCATTTAAAACGTTTTGACAACATTCCACACCCTTGACAGATATTCAAAAGGGTTGATTTTACCAGGCAAAAAACTAAGCTCTTGTTGCTACTGGAGAATATTTGTTTTATTTTTGGCCAAAAAAGTGGCCTAATGCTGTAAAAAACTGAAAAATTACTCGCGCTCCCTTTGCCGCACCTTAAAAGTAACAATTTGGTTGTTTACTGGATTGAACAAACGCTACTCTCTATTCTGTCTAAGTAATCCCCCCCTTTTCCCCCTTCACCTAAAACCACCCTTTGTCGTGCAATAGAAAATGAGGGAGAAAACTTCGCTGTAGTTCTCAAATTTAAATATTTTCTATTTTGACCCTGTCAAAAAATTAGTGGGCCTATTTGTTAGAGGAGGGCTGAATCTAAAAACCCTTTTTCCACCCGCCTATTCATAGCTCCGAAATATAAAACAGTCGTTTAAAATGAGAAATGTTACATTTTCACACACTTTTTTGGGTTTAAAATAAAACTCAAACGTAGGGTTGCTAAGTAGAACGAGCCCTGTTGAATCTTTCGATTTATTTTGGGGGAAAAACATTTTAAAAAAAAATAAGCATTTAAAATTAATACGCTTTAGAGCTAAACGTCGTTTGGGTAATATCTCGTTTAAACCAAAGCACCCCCCCCCCCCCTTGAGGGGGGGGGAAGGGGACGCGAAAAAAGGCCAGTGTTTTTGATTTTTAGGGGAAAAAATTTTTAATGGGGCCAAAAAAATAAAATTTGCTCCATACAAAAATAATTTAATTTTTCCATGTGGTGGCCCAAAAATTTTCTTGAATATCTTTTTAAAGGGTCCTGGAGTTTAATGCCTTTTACTCTTATTTACAAATTTTTCATCAAATGCGGCCTTGTCTTGCCGATATTAACCCCTTTTGATAATTATCAAATATTAAAAGAAAATTAAATCTTTTTTTTGCATAAAAACTGCAAACTCATGATCTTTTCTTGCGTCCCCTAAACCCCCCTTAAAGAAAGGGGGGAATAATGGTGAAACTAGATCGGTTGTTGCCGTGAAAATAGTTTCCTCTCCTTGATAAGGGTGAAGTGCCCCCCCCCCCTCCTCCCCGAGACAAGGGACCCAGGACAGAGTTGACGAGGGGGGGAAGTCCCTATTCTCAAGCGGTAACTCTAAACCCTGGGCGTCCCCTTGTTCTGGAGTTTCTGGGAGAGAGAGAGAGAAGAATCCCAACCCGTCAAAAAGGGAAAACCTTTTCATTCTTGTGTTTTTTGCTTCGCTTTGATTGGAAACCAAAACCAAATTTTCATATTTTTTTCTGGTTCATTTGGGGGCGGGTTGAAAGCAAATCTTCCCCGGGGGAAAAGGGGCAAAAAGGATCTTTGATTGGCAAAAAAGGAGATTAAAGTTTGTTTAGGGGCCTTTCGGAGGCGGCTTAGGGAATAGGGTCAAAAAAGCAGCCTTGGGATGTCTCTCGAGTATCTTTTGATCCGTGGACAAAAGCTTAAAGTCACTCGGGTTTTAAATTTTATTAGGGCCTAAGGATCGTCGGGAGGTATTTTTGGAAAATACAAACGTTTTGTTACGGTCGCATTGATAACTTTTCATTTGAATAATTTTTTTGGTAATGATAAAACATCATTATACACTGCAGATTACATCTCTATGGTGTGACAATGGCACATAGAATCTCCCAGAATAAAAAGAAGCACAGAGGCTAAACACTGCCAGAAGTAAAAAAAAAAAAGATGCACAGGGGCTCACAAAATTGCCAAAAGTAACAAGATGCCGTGGCCAGCTGGGAATATTAAGCAGTCCCAGGCTTGTTCCGCTATAACTACATAAAAAATTTGGGAAACCACCCATCGATGTTCACGTGGTAAAAGGGTGTCAGTCACCATAGACTGGATTGTTTGAAAACGGGAGGTGATCACTAGTTGACCTAAACAAAACACCCCTTTGCTTAAATAAACCCTGGATCCTCCACGCCAAACAGTGGATTGCAGGTACAGAAAATTAATGAACTAATCCCGGAAGTTAGAGTCGAACCTGTCCTCAGCCAAGCTGAGGGGATTGACAGGTACATAATTAATGACCTACCCCCGACAAAGCGATCACGGTCTTTTAAATAAAATATAAGGCCAGTTGGCCGACGTGGGCGGGCCTGTATTTTTCTGTAATACGGCTGTTTTTTTTTATTGGGGGCTATTTGTGTGTTACGGTAGTTCCCCCTTGGGGTTTTTCATTAGCGGGCCTGACGCAGCACACGCTCAGCTAACAACATAGGGGGCCCTTACAACAAACTTTGGGTTAAAAGCCTGTGAAATGAACTAACAACATCTGGGGCCCTTAAAAACAATCATTGATTATTAGCCTGCTAAAAAACTAACAACATATGGGGCCCTTAAAAACAATAATTGATTATTCCTGCAAAATGAACAAAACGAGGCCTTACAAAATCATTGATTTTACCTGCATAATGAACTAACAACATACTGAGGCCTTAAACAAAAATTATTATTAGCCTGCTAAAAACTAAAACTATGGGCCCTTACAACAATAATGTTATTAGCCTGCATAATGAACTAAAAACATAGGGGGCCCCTTACAACAATAATTGATTATTAGCCTGCAAAAAGAACTAACAACATTGGGGCCCCTTACAACAAAAAAATTTGATTATTCCCTGCATAATAACTAACAACTACTGGGGCCCTTACAACAAATAATTGATTTTTGCCTGCATATGAACTAACAAATACTGGGCCTTAAAAACAATAATTGATTTTTAGCCTGCAAAAAAGAACTAACAACTTTTGTCTTTTTGTAAGCCCCGTGTATCCCCGGGCCCTCTCCATTAGCGTGAAGGTAGTGTAAGTGACAGCAGTACCCAGTTTTTTCCCCGTAATTGCTAGCTTGCGCACAGCCCCTATCACCCGGTTCTATCTTCATCTTCATTATCTGGGGCCTACCTTCCTACTTCTCCGCTCTGTAAACACATTGCGAATGTAGTACTACTAGGTTTTCGCTACAACAGTCGGCAGGAACCCAAGAAGTTTAAACATTCCGGAGGGGAACTGTTTAAAGTAGGAGAACAAACAGGGGAAAAGGGGGTACAAAATGCCAACATTATTTTACAAATTTTCCATTCTACGTCCTATAACATTTGTCTTTCGTTTCCCGGACATTTAGCCTTATGACAACAGAAAATTGGTTTTTTTGTTGGATTTTGTCAACTTTTAAAACTATAGTTACAATCTATATATGTATAGAGCCATAAAACATGTTTAGTGTTCATCATTTAAACAAAAACTCTGGTGTTAAACTTGTTTACAAGTCTATATAGTATAAGTCAAGAAAAAAGTTTGTTTTTCTTTACAAAAAACAAAAAACTCGTGGGATGTTAGACTATTTTACAATCTTATATGTATAGAGCCTTTAAAACATAGTTTAGGTTCATTAAAGTAAACAAAAAATGTGGACTTTTAAAAACTAGTTTAAAGTCTTATATGTATAGAGCATAAAACATAGTTTAGTGTTATTACGAAACAACAGACTCGTGGATTTAAAAACTATGTTTACAAGTTATTTTTATGAGCCATAAAAATAGTTTTGTTCATTAAAATGAACAACAGAGAAAATTTTTCACTTCGAAGTTTTTGGGTCCAGCATAACGTAGATTCTACAACACTTTAACTAACAACGATTTAAACATGTCGTCACACACTTTTTATTCCAGCGTTAAAAAAAAGGTGTTTTAAAAGTTTTCCCTTATGAGGAGCAGTAAATGGATCCCTATAATTAAGGGACATGTGAAATAAAATAAAATGTGTGTTGAGAACAACCCCCGAAGACCCCAGGGACAATTGTTGTCTTGATGAATGAATCGTTAATTTTGAGGGGAAAATGCTGTGAGGACCCTTTGACCCCCCTTCAAAGGAGGGATCCTCCACCCTTCACCCTCGACGGGGGTGGTCAGACTTTGGGGGTCCCCCACAGATCATTTGGAGTCCATTGCGAACACATCTCCGGGGGAGTTTTTTTTGGGAATAATAAAAACATAACAAACTCTAACCACGATACACAGAAAAATTTTTTGTTCTGTTTTGGTGCCATAAAAACACCTTGATAATTTGGCGCCGTAAACCCAAAAGATTTGGGAATACGGTCAACGCACTCTCTCGTTTTAACTAGATGCCGATGAGGGGAAGATCGAGGTTAAAATCTAAATTAGGTGTACTGGGGTGATTTTACAAAATTTTTTTACATTTTCCTTTACGAAAATGTGGCACATTCCTTTAACATAATTTCCCTAATTCCTATAATTAGTACATCATGCCTAAACCGAACGGGTAGTGAGACTAGTGCAAAAAAAATTAATTGAAATAATAATGTTCAAGTAATTTTAGGTTTAAAAAAAATAAATCGCCACCAAAAGTTTTTTTTAAAGGGCATAAAAAAATAACATAAAATTTCGGACTTTATTCAGCTTTGGGGAAAATTTTTCATATAGCTATTCAATTTTGCTTTAACGACGCCCCCACATCTAAATATATAACGAGAGATTTGGAGGGGGAGAGAGGAGAGAGAGAGAGGAGAAGAGAGAAACATCACTTTTTTTTTAATATTCCCAACATGAAACCCTTTTTCTTCGAATCCAAAAAAAAAATTTAAATCAAACCGTTGCTTGTAAAAGGTGGTTTTAAATTCAAGTCGTCGACAATCGATTATTTTAGTGACGCGTGCTGTGAAAATACTAATAGTTAATTATATGCATAAATAAAAAAAATTTGATAAAAAAAAACATCTAGGATGTTTTTTTTTTTTCCAAAGTAGGTCCCCCTGTCTGCTTCCGAAATTGCGAAAAAACTGCCAACTTTTTCTTTTGGGGGCCCGATCAATTTTTTTATTTTCGTGAATTATATATTATTATTTTCCCTTTTTTTTTAACTTCGCACACCTTTATTCTAATTTCTTCAAAACGGAATTTATATTTGTGTTTTTGGTAAAAGGGGTTTTGTTGAACTGAATGGTGCTATCAACAGAACTAATCACTTACTTAGTCGAGGGGTGATGCTTTTTAAATTTTTCTTACTTTAACTTCAATTAATGATGAACTAGTAGCTGTTTGCCCGGGGTTTTTGCTCGCGTGGAAGTTGATTTAACAAATACGAAAAAAAATATGTATTTAAGAAAAATTTAAAATATTACGTTACTTTTATGACCAAAACTTGACCTCAGATCAAAATAAGCAAGCCCGATAAAAAATTTACCCCCTTTTTCATTTTTTAAAAAAAATTTTCCAAAAATTCCTGAAAACGTTTTTATTTTTTTTTACGTCAATAACCAAAAATACAAAATTTTTTTTTATGAAAACTTTCAAAATGACACTTTCATACTATTTCATACATATTATATCCCTAATTTGACCCTTTGGGGGAATTTTCAAAAATCCTTTCTTAGTGGGTCCCTACTAAAAAATAAAAATACGTGAATTTCATGCTTGTACCTTGATATTTGCGCTCGGCGATGATGAATCGTCAGTCAGTAGTCGGGACATGTTATTTTTAAGTATAGATTAAATTCCAAACTATTTTATTTTAATTATGGTTTAGCTGATTATATATCATCCCAAGTAAACCCCCGTGCAACCCTTCCCCAAAATTCAACCTCCCCCCCCCCCCCACCCCCCAAAAAGTTTTTTGTTTGTTTTTAAAATTTAATAATCAGAGAAGTGAAAAACAAAATAGCAAAGGGGGCTTATTAATGGTGAAGTATTTACATTTACAATCCCTCTTTGTATAAAATATTTGATGGAAAAAGGCAATTATTTTAAAATTATTTGCTTTCCCGGGTAATTGAACAAACATTTGTTAGATTTAGGACTGTTGAAAAGACTAATGGTTGTCCTGAGTAAATACAGCTTTGGCAAGTAAAACCCAGCTTTTTGAAGTGTTCATAGAGTTGTCCGTGGTAAATACATTTTGGAAAGTCAACCGCTGTTTGAAGTCGTCCTGAGACTTTTGATAGTCATTGCAAAGACAACATAAATAATTATGGGGTTTACTTTTAAAAAATTCTAAACAAACCATGTTTTTTTAACGTTATGTCAGAAGTGGGAAAAGAATCTATCCTGTATTTTTATCGCTGTGACTTTGAAAAGGGTTATTATGGATATATATAGGTTATTATGTCTTAAAGGGCCCAAGATTAATTTTTTAAGGGTTATACCGGACAAAAATAATGTTTTTTAATTTTTTAAAATAACACTTGGGACACGGGAATCGAACCCGGACTTAATAAAGAATAGCGAACCCTATGAAAAAATGAAAAAACACCCTGACCCATTCTGTATGATGTATGTGTAAATGTGGGGAGGAAACTATTTTCAGCTGTTGTTGTTGTGTTGGTAGGAGATTTGGGGTCTTACTTTCTTTTTGAAATCCTCGCTGCTGGTTATCTCGCTCCAACATGGTTTTCAACGAAACAACCGTCCTTTCCCCACGTAGCGACACGTCTTTTATGGGGGGGTTTAGGGGACCGAGAAAAGGGTCAGTGTATTTTTGCAGTTTTTTAGGAAAATTTTTTTTTTTTGACCAAATAAAAAATTATTATTTTTATTATTTTTATTATTTATTATTTTATTTTATTATTATTAGCACCGCGTTTTACTCCCTTTGGGTTTTATACGCCTTACGCTAATGTGTAATGGAGGGTGATTGTAGTTAAATGGAGGACCTACGTTTAACGGGGGAACCCAAACCCCGGGGTGGGGGGCCTGGCTTTCCAATTTCACAAGATGTTTGTCAGAGGTAAAGGAAAGAGTTTGGAAATCAGATAAATTTGTCCCGGCCCGAGGATTAAACCCCCGGCCCCCGTATAAAAGTCTGACCCCTTACCCTAACACCAGGTCACCCAATAAAATAAAATATTTTCATACAAACATACCCGTTTAATTTTCTCCATGGTGATACAAAAAGTTGTTGAATATCTGTCAAGGATATGGCGATAGTGACAAACTTTCTAAAAGAAAAGAAAAAAATTGTCTTTGAATTAGGGACCCTTTTAAGTAAATTTACAAAAAAATTTTTAAGTTTTCATGTGAAGAAAATTAAATTTTATATCTTTAATGGCAAAATTTATTTATTTTGTAAAAAAAAAAAAAAAATCCATAAAAACTGCAAAAAAAAGGCCTTTTTTTTTTTTCTCCTTTTCCCTCCCCCCTTAATAAGGAACATTTCGAAATATCTTGATAAACAAATTTTACTTTAAAATGGTTGGGAGGAGGGGGGGGGGAATATGTAGTTTTTTTTATTGTACATAAAGTTTGGGGGGGAAAATTTTAAAATTATAACTTTAAAAAACCTTTTGGGTTTGACCTTTTTTACCCCGTGCACCCCCAATATAATCTCTCTTCAAACCCCAAAAAATTTTTTGGTTTAAAGCAATTTTAAAACATATTTCCCAATTTTTAAAAATAAACCCACAATTATACGTAGGCCTCTCCTGAGATGTCTTCTGTACCCCTCGGGGGGGGCTTTCCCAGGTTTGGGAAACCGGGAAGGGATAACTCTGGCAATAGACAGGACCGCCCAAACGGAGAAAATCGGGGTTTTAAAAGGCTGGGTACCAGGGTCTCCCCCCCCCCCCCCATATGGTTTTTTTCCCCTTCCCTCTAAGAAAAGTGGTCCCCTTTTTTTTAAATGCTACCTTCGACATCTTGCACACCTCGTTGTAAATTGCGAGAGTCCGGGGGGTTGTAAGACCGGCATCTAAAATAGAAAGCACCGGAATAGTTAAGTCAGCGACTATCCAGGCACATACGGGAACAGAGGCCCCCAAATCGGTCGTGTAGGCGCATTATTCGACAAGATAACAGTTCATTTGTACGGCCACAGTTTGTGGACAGGGTAAAAATTTGGGGGGGGGGGGGGGGGGGAGAGGGCAGAAATTTGCTATATATCTGAGAGTTTATAGAAATGGGTTTATTTTCGTGGGGAGTGGTTTTGGTCTCAACATCTTTATAGCGCAAACAGGTTTGGGAACATTATGTTGGTATTAAAAAAAACCCCACAACCGTTGAATAATTGTTTTTTTTTTTTGAGGTGCCCTATACACTGTTAATATTTTGTTGTGGTTTTAAATATGCAGTTATTACCTGTATTACATGTTCACAGAGAAATGAATTAAGCATTGGATTATCGAATCCCGCCACGAAGTTTTCATAATAAACATTTAAATATCGTGCTCTTTTTTAACAACACGGGGGTAATAAAAATTTAGCTACAGTTTGTGTTTACTGAAAGGGGATATTTAACGACTTTATAAAGTTCTGACCTTAATTGCCGGTTCAGGTTGAGAGTAATATTTTGTAGGGTTTTAAAATCTATCCAAGTGGTTATTTAAATTTTAAAATTAAAAAAAATATATCACCTTTTTTCTTAAAACCCCCCACGATAATCTTTCCTACTTTTTTTTTCTCGTTTTTCTACCCCTTAGGGTTATACACATTTTTTATATACCATGTGTTTAAAGGATGAGTGAGGTTGGATCTTAGGAAAGGGACCCCAAAATTTTCGTGTTAAAAAAAATCCGATATACCTTAACGGAGTTCGAACATTAATTATTCAATGGAGGAGGATGGGGGGTAAATTTTGAATAAATAACCCGCATTGCGTGGGGAGAGGATGAAATTACTTAGAAAAAAACACCTGGGGGGAACGGCAGACCAAATCAGATAATTGCTTCCATTCGGCGCGTCCCCCAATAGGCTAAAAATTAATTAAATAATTTTAATGAAAGTTTAAAGGAAAGGGCATTCAACCCCAAATGTTTGGTTGTAATCCGGCTGAAGGAAGTGGTTTTCTGTCAGGGTGAGGGGGGTCAACGTCAGGAGGTCCAAGCACTAAATTAATTATGTGATGTGTGGGATGAGGAATGAAGCATTTTTGAGGTAATAACACCTGCATTTGGTGGAAGGGGAAAGGGAAAAAATTTAGGAAAAATTTACCTCCATTTGACCCCAAACGGGATTTAAATCCCGATCAGCCCGTAATCAGCAAATCAGTCTAAAACGAGGTGACGCCTTTAAACCGTTCGACCACTGAGGCGGGCTCGTATTTTTTGCTCAAGGGTTGTACATTAGTCTGCTCCGATTGCTTGTTACCTGGGGACAGCTCGAAAATAATGTTTAGGTTTTTGAGTTGTAAAAGACACTGTTTTGTTATAAATGTTAAGTTTTTTAATTAAAAGTTAAAATTTTTAAATTTAAAAAGAAAAAACTTAAGTTTTCTCATTCTTTCACTACTTTAATAACTTTTTACCATTAAAACAATATTTTAAACATAATTAAAAGTACTTATTCTCCCTTTTGGAATGTTTTCTATGTTTGAAAATGTATAAACATCAAAACCTTTTAATAAGCACGTATTTTTTGGAAAAAAAGGAAAAAACTTGTTAAGTTTGTTATATATAATAAATTATTTTATGATTTTTTTATGTATTTCGAGATAGTTAAACAGAATAAAAATTTTTTCCATGCGGGGTGCATCGTTGTAAAGAAATTTTTTTTGTCAGTTTAATCACATGGGTCGCCTTTTGAGCTATGTTCGTTTGATCTTTAGTGAAAATGATGGGTAGTAATTTTTAAAATTGGAAAAAAACGATACATGCTTTGTGCCTGAGCTAAAAAAATATATAAAAATATTGGCAAAAAATCTGGTTAACTATCACATTCATATATTTCCCTGTTTTTTATACGTTATCCCAAAATGACAGAGTCAGCTGTTGGGTGGGAAATTAGGGACATTCAGTAACTTTTTTACTGTCATCCAGGGAAAATATGGTCGGAAGAAAAATTACTTCCTTTTCTAGGTGACTTTACTTTCGAGGAAAAAATCACCCTATTACGGATATTTAATATTTTGCATTTTAATGTTTGTATTTATCACAGGTTGGATGCGGAGGGAAAATTGTCCCTTTTTTGGAGTTGATGGAAAGTGATGAACAGAGACCCCGGGATTTGGGCCTCTTTTAAAGTATGTATTACTTTTATACGCTTTGGGGGGTCCACGGTCTAACGCGTACTTTCGCAGTAGAAAAAATTACGGGGGGATCGAGGGGGCGAATTCAATGGGTGAATGAGAAGATTTTTTTTTTTCAAAAGGTTTTCCCAAAATCTGTTTTCAAAAGAAAATATATCCAATGATTTTTTTAAAAATTAAATATTTAGAGGTTTGGTGTAAATAATATTAAATAAAAATTTTTTAATTAAAGAGATTAATTTTCTATCAATTGAGTACATTTCCTCCTCGATGGGCCAAGAGTTGTTTATCACGGCTACTCGTGTGATCAACATTTTTTAAATTTACTACCAAACTTCGGGAATGTTGCTGACCGTGTTTTGAAAATCACTCCTCTCGAGTCTTTGACACAGTTTGGGCTGTTGCACCAAGGGCTACGCCCTGGGAGGTTTGGACCCCCCCTTAGAGTCCCAACACACACAGCCGAAGGCGATGTTAAGTTGGTAAAAAGTGAAACAAAAACGGTTTATTGGCAAAGGCTAACTATAAAAGCCATGCGCCCGCTGTGTGGAGTGGGAGGGGGAGCCCCCAAAACGTCAGCAGGGTTTGTTTCACGGCAAAACCCCACAGAACAGTCGAGCAGAAACAAGTGGTTATAACATTCTGGTGGAGCCGTCTGGCAGTAGGGAACAACAGGAGTAGAGGAGATCACTCGACAACATTTATTCCCCAAAAATCCATTCCCCTCCCCATAACAGTTCCTTTCGTTTCCCGGACATTTTTGTCTTAAAGATCAACAGAAAAAAGAGGTTGTTTGGGTTTGTCAACTATTAAATAGAAAACTAGTGGATTTTTTCATGACTTGACATGTTATGATCTATCGCTGGACACGCCGGGGAAAGGGTCCGTCGGTAGTACTAGCTAGTTGAGTCCTGGCAGTGGGAGAGCACTTACACTACTCCTTCTCCAAATAGCTGAGGTTAGCACTTTGGGCCCAGATACAAACCCTTTTCCCAAAAAGCAGTGAGGTTGCCGTAGACCAGAACTACCCTTTTCCCAATACAGTGAGGGTTTGCCGTAAACCCCCATATACCTTTCCAAATGAGTGAGGGTTTGCCGTAGCCCCGTACTACCTTCTCAAATACAGTGAGGTTAGCACGTAAACCCCGGGTACCCCCCTCTCCCAAAAACAGGAGGTTCACGTAACCCAGATACTACTTCTCAAATAGCAGTGAGGTTAGACGTGACCCAGCTACCCCTTCTCCCCCAAAAGGTTGAGGTTAGCACGTAAACCCCGGTACCACCCCTCCAAAAAGCATGATTAGCACGTAGACCCCGATACTCCCTCCAAAAAAGCAGTGAGGTTAGCCGTAAAACCCAGCTACCACCCTCTCCAAATAGCGTGAGGTTAGCAGGTATTTCACGACTACAACCTTCTAAAAGCAGTGAGGGGTTAGCACGTAAACCACTACCACCCTCTAAATAGCATAGGTTAGCACTAACCCACTACTCCCCTTTTCAAATAGATGAGGGTTTGCAGAGCCCCCGTACTACCTTCTCCAAATTGCAGGAGGGTTAGCACGTAAAACCCGGGTACCACCCTTCCAATAGCGTGAGGTTAGCACGTAGACCCCGATACTCCTTTTCCAATAGAGTGAGGTTGCACGTGACCCAATACTACCTTTCCAAAAAACAGTGAGGTTAGCACGTAGACCCCGCTGCCGACCCGGGTTTTCGGGAAGTGTTTATGTTTCCAGATATCGTGTTCCGGTGTGGACGTGGGCAGGTGTGTTGGGGTTTACTACGTCAGGGGGGAAACAAGAAAAGGGGAGCTGCCTAACATTTCTTAACATTTAAAAATTTTAAAATTTTTTTCCCTTTTATTCTCTGTCATAACTACACCTTCTTTTTTTTTTCTTCTTCCCCACGATTTTTTTTGTTAGTAAAATAAACGTTGGTAAAAAAGTTCCCCGGACTCCGCCCCCTCCCCGGCGGGGTTTTCCCCCGACAGATTGGGGCAAAATTTTGGGTTTACAGAGTATATTTTACTGTTTTTTATCACCACCTTTTTCTATAAACAAAATTTTTGTGTTAAGGAGAAAGTTGAATCACAATTTGCGTGGGGAGAGTGGAAAACTATTTTGAAAAAAAAAAAAAAGTTTGGAAAATCTAACCGGGGATTCTAACCCGTTCCTCCCTCATCGGCATTTTTGACTATTGCGAGACGAGCCCTTTGGAAATGCGGCCCCCGAAAAAGGTTTTTTATTATTTGTTTATTATTAGTTACCACCCTTTGCTAGTCGATACCTAGGACCAGGTTCATTCCCCGCATTGTTTAAAAAAAAAAATAATTTTTGAAATGTGTGTTTCCCCCCTTTTACGTGATAAATTAAAGGCGGAGGGTTTTGGGGGTTTTTTGCCCGTTCAAATTTTAGTTAGTTTTTTAAAGTCTTGTCTGATATAATCAGTCGGGTTTTGAAAGTGTCGTTAAAATTGAATAAAAAAATTTTTTTTTAATTTACCTGCGTACAACTACTTATTGCATATTCAACAAATGTGTTTGGGGGTGAGGAAAGGGTTTTAATTTAGAGGGGAAAAGTACCCGTGTTTGCGTGAAAGGAGAATAGAACCCCCAAACAGGAAAACCCACTAAGTGCACCGATGAGGTTTTAACCGACAAGACAGACGCCCTCTTAGTGACGTGGCCAGGCTCGGGGTTTTTTACTAATGTAACTTTTTTTTTAGTTTTCTTTTTAAAAAGTTCGTTGATCGAGTGGCGCTAGGCGTCATTCTCGAAATATATGGGACAGCCCAAGGGCGGGGGAAACGGGGTTTCAAAAAACGGTCCCAAAGGGGTTCTTTATAAAGGGTTTTACACTCTCTTCCCCCCAAATTGGAACTTCACTCTAAAAATTAAACCCTTTATATTCCCAACCATTTAGGGGAAGGTATTAGTACGATTTTAAATTGTTCGACTGTTTAGTCGTTCATCAGAAAGTTCGGGTGTATTGGGGGGCCATACTGCGAACGATTGTACGAAGAAAAGTCAAAAGTCGGTCGATGTGGTTTTATATTAAGGTGCGGCCCAAAGGGAGCGCGAGTAATTTTACAGTTTTTATAGCGTTACATTGTTTTACCAAAATAAAACAAAATTTCTCCAGTAGAACATAGAGCTTAGTTTTCTGCCAAAGCTAAAATCAAAAGATCTTGAAAATCTGTCAAGGGTGTCCCGAAATTTTTCAAAACTTTTTCTCTTTATTTAAAAAGTTTTGACCAAAAATTCCAGGGCACCTTGAAGAATTTAAAACTGTTTATATTAGCAGTGCAGAAACTAAGTCTATGTTTCTACTGGAGAAAAAGATTTTTTTTGGTAAAAAAAATGTAAAGCTATAAAAACTGTAAATTATTCGCATCCCCTTTGGCCAACCTAATGTCTAAAACTTCGTTAGACAGCGCTATATCCACGGGCTTGATAGGCGTGGGCAGACTAGCGATGTTCAGTCGATCTCGATTGGCCCCCGACTAATTTCCCGGTATGGCAGGAGTAATTACGGATGAAAATGAAAAAATCCATTGAAGAAAAAGAGAAGCGACCGCTCTCTATTATAAACTTTTAAAAAAAATTTTCCCACATTAAAATAAAAAATAAATGAAAAATATTATATGGGGGGAAATTTGCGCTGAATGGTTTCTGGTGGGAACTAAAAATTTAGAAAGTAAAAAAAAAAACTTTTTTAAATTTTTGAATTTTTGAGTATTTTTTTTTAAAACAATTTTAAAATTAATTTATACAACAAAATTTTTTTTTTTGTTTTTTAAAAAACTTTAAATTAAAAAAAAAAATTTTCAAAGAACCGCAAAATGTTAAGGGTCTTTGATTTATTTTTTTTTTTTCTTCTACAAAGGTAATAAAAAAGTTTTGTAAAAAAAAAAAGAAAAAAAAAAATTTTTAAAGAAAAAAAAGGGGTTTTCTTAAACCCCCGGTTGTTTCTAACTTACTAAATTTTCAAATTTTTAACTAAAAAAAGAAGTTTTTTTGGTCACGCGGGGGAAAAAAAACCTAATTTTTTTTTTGAAATGGTTTTTCCCCGGGCGGATAAAATTTTAAGTTGTTTCCCCAATTATAGGGAAAGGGGTTTCTAAATTAAAATTTTAAGACGTTGTTTAAATTGGAAAACAAAAGTTTGGTGGGACAGTAAAGATATCTTGATGTCGTAGGCCCCGGAAAAGGCCCATTTAGAGAACCGTTTGTGTGTGTTGCGTTGTGTGGGATTAAAATAAAGGATAATACTTTGGGCACCAAAGGGCCATAAACCCTTGGGGGGCCCGGGGCAAGCCAATTTTTGCAGAAAAAAGATTCCCCGATGAGAGGGAGATTGAATTTTTTATTATTATTATTTAGCACCGCGTTTAAAACCCTTTTGGGTTATACCTTTAGTACAAATTTACTTTTAACGGATTAGGAATTTGGGAAGGTTAAATTTAAAGGAATGAACCCGCATTTGCGTGGAGGGAAGGGAAAACCCTTTAGGAAAAACCCCCCCCCAGTTTACCCACCGAGATTCGAACCCGATCTCCCCGTCCCCTCACAGTCGGGGGTCAACACGACTAGCCTTAGCCAACTACGCCCCCGAGGCGGGGGAGATTTAAATTAGAATCTCAGTTTGGTTTACACGGGGTTGTTATTACAAACTGGTTTTTTCCCCCCTCCCTCCACGCAAATGAAAGTACGCATTTTGTAACTATGCCTTTCCTAATCCCCCGAAAAAATTAGCGTATTTTTACAAGGTATAACCCGGGCGGGGGAGATAATTTTCTTAAGAATATGAAATGTCTCCAACGCGATGAGGGAAGGTTGGTGGGTTTCACCCCTTTCTCCCCGGGGGATTAACCCTGGAACGCGAGAAGGACCACGGTGCTCAAAAAATGGGTGGGAACCGTGTTCACAACACTGCGGACAGATGTCTGCACCCTTTCGCCACGGGGGGGTTTTATCCCCCCCGCGTTATTAGTTACAGCAGGATTCCGGGCCAACGACATTTATAAAATAATAATAATTTATTCATCAAAGCAACATTTAATATTGCTATTTTATATATATTGATAATACTATCAAAAGTGACAGCTGAAGATCACATGACTTGACGAGAATCATACAGAAGACCTGGTAACTTTTCCCCACGGGTTCTTAGTGGAAAACTGGACGCATTTAGCCCAGGATGAAGAACCAAATAAAACAAGGAATAGAAAGAGAAAAACAGACGAAATGCCAAAGGGACAATTTAAAATCAGTACCTCACTACGCTCGTCCAGAAAAATGTCCCAACGTGTCTAGTTTTAGTAATTGAATTAAACGTGTGTAAAAGTAACGTAATCTATCAACTTAGGATTACAATTAAAACACTTTGTAAATGATTTGCAGCCTACAGCATACGCAGAACTATAAAGGAGGGGGACGGGGGTGCATCCCCCCCCCAATGGAAATATGGACTTGAATAAAACTTCAAATAGTTTCTAGAATCATCTAGTTTTAAAAAGAATATTCGTGGATAGTCCTAATTAAATATCTTCTAGTGGAAACATTTTTTTTTTAAAATTTTCTGGGAAAGGGGCCAATCCAAATAATTTCTAAAATAATCTTTTTTCTTTTAATATACAGGCAAGAACCATTTTAAAATAGCCAACCAAATGTAAAAAAAACCATTAGAGTAATTAGAAAATAAGCATATAATCTGAACGGGTAGTAAGACGCGGTGCTAGAAAAAAAAATCCTTGACCCTCAAACTTCCATTTGCTAGGGATACCAATACTCTTAAAAAACCTTTTTACCTCCCTCCCCTTTCCCCGCCCCAACCACACAATAAAGGTCCCCAGCCAAATAGATTACGCAGTGGTAAATGTACAAAAGTTATATAAATAAGCACAATTTGTATTTTTTAAAAATATTGAACTTCAAGAATATTTAATATAATATTCGGGTTCTGATACAAGAAGGGCCCTTTCCCCCCTTCCCCCTCAGACGTTGATGCAAGGCCACGAAGGAATGTCGACTCGCTCTCGGCTTTGAGTTCGACCCTGGGTTTGACCCCTTCAAACACAAAGGGAGGGAGGGAAGGGGTGCATAGATCTGTACAATGGACCCGGGCCTGTTATTGGGACAATGTTTAATAGAGGTGTCAGGTGGACTGGGGGCATGGAACAAAAAAAAATAGGAGAAACACTGAAGATACACATTGGGGGGGGATGGGAAAAAGAAAAAATAGGAGGGAAAAAACAGAAAATAGCACATTGGGAGGCATGGAACAAGAAGAAAGGAAACACAAGATAGTACATTGGGAAAGGCATGGAACAAGAAAAGGGGAAACACAGAATAGTTAGCTTGGGTTATGGAACAATTAAGGGGGAAACACTGAGAGATAGTTACCTTAGCGTCATGGAACAAAGAATAATAGGGAAACACAGAGATAGCTACCTTGGGAGTCATGGAACAACAAAAATAGGGGGAAAACACTGAGAGAAGGTACCTTGGCAGTCATGGAACAAAAAAGAGGGGAAACACTGAGAGATACTACCTTGGCATCTGGGGAACAAGAAAGGGGGAAAAACAGAATAGTTTTTGTTGGCAGTTATGGAACAATTTGAGGTGAAACCTGGAGAGATAGTTTACCCTTTTGGCGCCCTTGAACAAAAGAGGAGGAAACACAGAGATATTTTGCTTGGCAGTTATTTGGAACAATAGAGGGTGAAACACAGGAGTGTTACTTTTGGGAGTCATTGGAACAAGAAAAAGGAGGAAACACTGGAGATAGTTAGCTTGGCAGTCATGGAAAAAATGTAAGAGGGGGGAAACACAGAATAGTTTCTTTTGGCAGGTCATGTAACATTTGTTTAACGGGCAATAAAACTAAACTAACTGTGTACTTTTAGGAGGTCTGGATATTTAACCTAAGTCAACATTAGGTTAAATACCTTAACAACTCTCTTCACATCGTTCGTTGTTATGTATGTAGAACTGTAATAATCTGAGGATATTATTGCAAGAGTTTGTTAGATAGAGGGGTAATAACTCTGAGGATACTTATAGCAGAGTTTGGTTAAGATATGTAGGCTGTAATAACTCGAGGATATTATAGCAAGATTTTGTTAGTCATGGTGGACTGTAAATAACTCTGAGATAAATTTTAGCAAAGTTTTTAGTATGGTGACTGTAAACTCTGAGGATACTTATAGCCCAAGAAGTTTTGTTATCATGGTAACTGTAATAACCCCTGAGTTACTTATAGCACGAGTTTGTTAGTCATGGTGGGTTGTAATAACTCTGAGGATACTTATAGCAAAGTTTGTTAGATATGTAGGACTGTAATAACTCTGAGGATACTTATAGCAAGAGTTTTGTTAGTCTGTGGAATGTAATAACTCTGAGGATACTTATAGCAAGAGTTTGTTAGATATGTAGGACTGTAATAGCTCTGAGGATACTTATAGCAAAAGTTTGTTATATGGTGGATTGTAATAACTCTGGGGATACTTATAGCAAGAGTTTGTTTCTGGTCCTGATCGTCGAAGGGAGGCGTCAGGGGGGAGTAATCAAAGCACAAAGGGTTTGGAGTCCCTTACAATCAAGCCTTCCCTCGCGTGCTGCGGCTACGACCCTATATGACGAGTCCTTTCTCTTTCTTCTTTGCCGAAAACCTCGACCTAAGGCTCCCTTTGAACACCGGGTTGTTTAGTGTTTTCTATCCCCATAAAGCAAAAAATTCTTGAGGGGGAAGTGAAAGGTTTAAGCTTTAAAACAAGAAAAACATTCGTTCGTGGACGGATACAATCAAATATGGTCTCCCCTTTCTTTTCACCGCCCACGGATATCTTCCTGGGAAACAAACACTTGGTTCTAGGTGGACGGAAAAATCAAAGAGGTCTCCTTCTATCCCCCACACCACGGATATCTTCCTGGGTACAACACTTGGTTTTTAGATGGACGGGAAAATAACAAAGATGATCTCACCTTCTATCCACCACACCACGGATTATCTTCCTGGGTACAACCCCTTTGGTTCTAGATGGACGGATACAACAAAGATGACTCACATTCTATCCACCACACCACGGATAACTTTCCTGGGTACAAACTTGGTTCTAGGTGGACGGATACAATCAAAATGGTCTCACCTTCTATCCACCGCGCCACGGATATCTTCCTGGGTACAACATTTGGGTTTATAGATGGACGGATATATCAAAGATGATCTCACCTTCTATCCACCACACCACGGATATCTTCCTGGGTACAACACTTGGTTCTAGAATGGACGGATACAATCAAAGATGATCTCACATTCTATCCACCACACCACGGATATTTTCCTGGGTACAACACTTGGTTCTAGGTGGACGGATACAATCAAAGATGGTCTCACCTTCTATCCACCGCGCCACGGATATCTTCCTGGGTACAAACTTGGTTCAAGATGGACGGATAAAAATCAATAGATGATCTCACCTTCTATCCACCACGTCACGGATATCTTTTTGGGGTACAAACTTGGTTCAAGATGGACGGATACAATTCAAAGATGATTCACATTCTAATCCACCACTCACGGATATCTCTTGGTACAAGATTTGGTTCAAGATGGATGGTTGCCGAAGTTGGTTTTCATAAATATTTTCCACTCGTCCTCAACTTTAAATTTGGGGTACATTTCTTCTAAATTGTAAACGTTCTCATCCATACCGTACTAGCGAAATTTAAAAAAGCCTAACACATGCCTGTTAACGGATAATAAGATCGGTGGAAAAAAATAAAGACCTTTACAAAGCTTTGGGAGACCAAAGTAAACGAATTAGAGACTTGAATCATATAATATAGAGCAAAACAGGATGAGGTAGAGGATATTCTAAGGAAATGGACCAACAGTGTCCTGACCGGGGCTCAAAGGTAGAGTCAAGTCCCCCAAATCCCACAACACAACTCCCCCAGTTACAGCAGTCGTGCCATCTTTTCCTTTTCTTATCAAATCCGATTCTTCAACCGGTTTAAAAACCACAAACAATATCTACACCCTTAATAGTGAACTTTTCCGTTAAGTGTGCTGTCCTAGGTTAAGATAGTTGGGTCTAAATAGTGGGTAGTGTGGAGATGTAACCCTGTAGAGAGGGTCACTAATAGTATTAGTAAAGTTGTAGAAAGGGTACATAAAACACCATTTCTTACAAGTGACCGTCTCAAAGGCCTCTCTTTCCTAACCAGAATCCTGCTATATTGTAGGGTTCTGGTAGGAAAAAAGACCTTCCAGACGGTTATTCGTGATGGGACAAAGTGCCCTTTGATTGGCGAGTGTATTAACGTGAAGTACTGGAAACACACTCAAGCGAGAGATGGGATTATGTCCCAGATGTCTTTAGACAAGAAAAGCATCAACTCATCAGCTCTTTACTACCTTGTTAAGTGTCTCGAATAGACATACTTCACAAACTAGACAAAATCTCTCGCAGCCATTCTTCGCTTGATGGATCTTTTCAGCCGCACTTAGCTCTTAGGTTTAAGCTTCTATTGACCGCTTAGGAGAAAGGGGTAGGGGGGGATTTTTATTTGACAAATTTAGGCTGAGTTTTTTATTTATAAATAATATGAGTATCTTTTTATTATTTTTTTTTTTTTTTAGTTCTTGCTGTTCTGTCTTTTAGTTGAGTCGTGGGAGTTTTTGCTTTGAAGCTTCACAAAAAAAAATTTTATACATCTCAGTTGCTCTCAACTTGAGAAATAGGGAGCGCACCTACTACGGGCGTAGTAGGGGGTAAAGGGGGGTAGGAAGCAGGGGGGGGACCCCTTCTCCCTCCAACAAAAAAAGAGGGCACTCCCATAAGTACCTTCAAAGAAACAGTAAATTATTTTATTCAGAAAAATGTAAAAACCACGTGATGCATGATTATTAGTTCTAACCTTTCCTGACTTCGATTAAAAGATGTTACATTCTTAAATTATGATCGGAAGAAAGATGGATATAAGTTTTTTTTTTTAACTATTTGTATTTAAAAACCTTTTTATTAATGTAAGTGCAAATATCACATAAATTAAATAATAATAGGTAGATAAACTAACTATATTATCAAGTTAGGTGTTACGGCGGCTGCCAGCGGTAAGCGGTAAGTGGTTGTTTCGATGACGAGCAGAAAGTGGTCCTGAATGGAAGCTGTGGCCGGCACATCTTTGTGAGAGAGATACACAAAACAGGTATGTATTTGGTGCCCTGGAACAACCGACAACTCGCACCAAGATTTATAACCCCTATTTTACCCTTTTACGTGTGAGGAAAGTGCTATATAAGCACAGAAACCCGGAATTGGTGCGAGAGATAATGGGGGGTATGTTAGCTGTCACAGGAGGGAAAAAGATTTGGAATGAAGTTTCTGAGCCAGAGTTGGAGTAAATGAGATAGTAGAGGAAGCAACTGAGGGGTTAGTATGGGGGAAAGTAAGGAAGACAGGAAGGGGGAAAATCCCCAAAGGAGAGTTATGGAGATTGAAAGTAGGGAGGGAAAATCCCATAAGGGAGGTCAATAAAGATATGGGGGAGCAGATACAGCCAGTGTGCGAGTAAGGGGAAGAATTGGGGAAAGGGGACTTTGGAAGATCATAACATGAAGTATTTTACTAAAGTAAACCCAGTCACAGTTGATGCGTTTTTGATGATGATTCAAACGTTTAATCTTTTCCGACTGTTGGGGTTTTCACAGGAACAAGAGTAGAAGTCCGTGAATTTGGGCCCATTTAATCGTAAAGGCAAAAAATTATGAGCCCTTTGCCAATTTTTAGTGCGGGAGTTTGTGCCAAAGCTACCCTCTATCAAAATTTTATTTGTGCCTCTAGGGGTTATCTTATGGAACCAAAATAAAGTGGGTGTGCTAGACCCGTGTGAATTTTGTGGGGGGAACTTATTGTTTATGTATTCAACCCACTCCAAAAAATTTTTTTTATTGGTAATACTGTGTCCATTTTTTTTTTTCCCCTCTTTTTTTTAAAAAACCTATGCCAGGACTTTGCTCAGGGGGTAGCGTGTCTGTTATGTTTTTTCCCAAAGGGGGCCCCGTGTTCATTCCGGCAAAAAAAATTGATGAATAAAACGACCTAGTGATGGAGGGGGGGGGGGGGGGGTTTGGGTTTTGTTTCGGCAGTTTATAATTCGAGTGCTAAAAAATCAGTGGGTTCATAAATCTTTTTAAAAGGCCCAGCTACAAAATTTTTTTTGGGACGAAAAAAATCATAGAAAAAAAGAAAGCCCCCAATTTTTGGGGGGAAAGGGGAAACCCCGATATTTGGAGGGTGGGAAGAAGAAAATACAAAGATGAAGAAATTTGGCCCAGTTTTTGACAATAATGGAGGCACAGCCCCCCAATCCCCAAGATTTTTCCCCTTTTTATGTTTACATTTTTAAAAATTAATGTTTTAAATTTTTTTTGTTACGGGAAAAGGAAAGTTTTGTTTTGAGTATACACATTTTTTAAAGAAAGGCTTTGTAACCCCCGGGGAACCCCCAGTGTTGATGTTGGGAAAGGGTACATACATTTGGGCCCAACACCCAAGTTTTTCCGGGGTTCCTGTCACATCGCCAAGGGCTCCCAAACCACTCCGAGGAGGTTCCCGACTCCCCCCCTCCATCCCCCACTTTCCTTTGTTTTAAATTTTTGCTGGAATGCGCAGTCGAGAGTCCAGGGGATGACATCGTTTTAAAGGTTTAAATTTTTCCCTGTGAGGGGGGGAAAACCCTTTCTCCGGGGGTGTCCCCCCCTTTTCCCTAGCTAGGGGCCGAGGTCAACTTTCATATCAAGGGGGGGGGTTTTACACTGTTTTTTAAAGGGGCAAAAGGTTTTTAAAAATACGGGTTAAAACCCTTTTTTGGGGGCAAAAAAGGGGTTTTAAAACTGTCTTATCACAGGGAGGGGGGTTTTACATTTTTTTTATTCACAGGGGGCCCCAGGTTACACGTGCTATAAAACAGGGGCGGGGTCCACGGTCTAATACGGGGGCCCGAGGGTTCCCACTTTTTTCAAATTAAACCCGGATACCGGGGGGTTTAAACTTTTTTAAATATCACGGGGGGGCCATTTTTAAAAACGGGGGAAATTTTAATATGGGGGCCAAGGTTCACGTGCTATATCCCCCGGGGGAAAGGGGCCCGGGGGGGTTACACTTTTTTAAATACAAGGGGGGCGGGGGGGTTAAAAGTGTCTATATCCAGGGGGGGGTTTTAACGTGTCTATACCCACAGGGGAGGGAAAGTTTTTCACACTTTTCTAAAATACATGGGGCGGTTAACTGTCTATATCAAGGGGCGGGGTTTTAATGTCATATAAACAGGGGCGGGGTTAACATTTTATATCACGGGGGCGGGTTTAAAAAACCGTTTTAAACTGCCAAGGGGGGGGGTTTTCACGGGGGGTCCCTTATATACAGGGGGCGAGGTTACAGGTCTTTTTTATTCCCCAAAAAAGGGGGCGGGGTTTTCCCAAAACCGGGGGGGTCTTTTTAAAAGGGGGGCCCGGGTTTTCCCCGTTCAAACACAGGGGGCGAGGTTCCCACGTGTCTAATACGGGAGGGGGTTTTACACTGTCTATATCACAGGGGGCGAGGTTCCAGTCTAAAAAAAAGGGGGGGCGGGGGTTCACTTTTTAAACACAGGGAGAAAAGATCCACGTGTCTAATCCAGGGGGGGGGGGTTTTACCGGTCTTTCCGGGGAGGGGAATTCCCTTGCTATATACGGGGGGCGAGGTTACACGTTCTATATCCAGGGAGCGGGGGTTAAAACGTGTTTAAACGGGGGGCGGGTTTTACAGGGGGTCTTTTCCCAAAAGGGGGTTTTTAAAATCTTTTTATATAAAAATATTTTTTCCCCCTAAAACTCGGCAAACAGCGGGGACCCCCGATTGCATGTTGGGTCGTATAGTCCCTGGCTCGGGGAGTTTGCCCCCCTTCCCCCCCCGGGAGGAATACGGCGTGTTGATCCAAGTACGACACAAAAAAATCATGTGCGCCGACAGAGGATCGGGTATTTCCCCCATTTTACCCCCGACAGGGAGCGGGTTTTGTTCCATGTGGGGGACGACAAAAGGTAGGGTATTTCCCATGTGGGGCCCCGGGACGGGGTGGGGGTTTTTTCCCAGGGGGGGGCCAAAAAGGGGTAGTGGTATTTTTTCCCAAAAAAGGCCCAACAGAGGTGGGGTTTTTTCCCAGGGAGGGAACAGAGGTAGCGGTATTTCCCATGGGGCCAACAAGGTAGGGGTTTTTTTCCCCCTTTGTGGGGGACCAAAAAGGGGTTTTGCTGGTTTTTCCCCCTTGAGGACCGACAGGGGGGTAGGGGTATTTCCCCCATGTACCCCCGAAGAGTAGGGGTTTTTTTCCCATGGGGGGCCAACGAGGTAGTGTATGTTCCCATGGGGGGGCCCAACAAGGTAGGGATTTTTCCCATGTGAGGACCAAAGGGGGGGGTTTACCCTGGTATGCCCATGTGAGGGCAAAGGTAGCTGGTTTTTTCCCATGTGGGGGAAAAAGGGGTAGCGGGTATGTTCCCGGGTGAGGGCAACAGAGGTATGGTTTTTCCCCTTTGGGGGGGCCAACAGAGTTTCGGTATTTTCCCCTTTTGTGGGGCCCCAAAGGGAGCGGGTTTGGGTTCCCATGGAGGGCAAAGGGTTTTAGCTGGTATTTTCCCCCTTGACCCCCGAAAAGGGGGTGCGGTATGTTCCCATGTGAGGGCAAAACAAGGAAGGGTTTTCCCATGTGGGCCAACAGAGGTAGGAGGTTCCCATGGGGGGCAACAGGGGTTTAGGGGGTTTTTTCCCCCATGTGGGACCGACAGAGGTAGCTGGTATTTCCCCATGTGGGGGCCCAAACAGAGTAGGGTTATTTTTCCCCATGGGGGGGCCAAAAAGGGGTTAGCTGGTATTTTCCCCTGGGGGGACCGAAAAGGGGACCCTAATTTTGGAAAATTTCCCAAATGGTGAGGGTTTTAAAAGGGCCCGGTATTTCCCGGAGGGGCTGGGGTGTTGCGCGGGGGTAGGTCGGGCCCGGTCAAAAAACCCCCCCCTCCCCTTGCTTTGGGGCCCAAAACCCTTACAAAGGTATCGGGGGGGGGTTGAAGAAGGTGCAGTCATGCGCAAAGCGACAAAAGGGTCTTTTCTTCCCTGTCTGCTCGCGGGGGTTTTTACACTGAAACAATCCAGACAAACGTTTAAATTCACACGCCCCGCCGAAAATTGAGAGCAATTTTCTGCGCAATAATTCACACACTAATTTGAACACTCGGCAGAGGGGCAAAGTAAGAAATTGAATTTTTAGCAGAAAACCCCGCCGATTTTAAGGGAAACTTTAGGGTTTTTAAGGGGGTCACTGACCACGAACTTGATTAAGGTAACAATTTACACGCTACGAAAAACATGTTGACCCATAATCTTGCAACACAACTAGAAAAAAGGGTTGTCAAAAACGGAAATAAAGGGGGCTTAATAGGGCTACCCCTGAAGAGTTGGAAAAAAAAAATTACAAAAATTCTAAAATTTAAGAAAAAAGGGAAATGTTTTTTTATATCACAACATAAGTTTTAAATAAATTTTTCGATATAACAAAAAAAACCGCCCCAAAAAGATTTCATTTCTTAAAAAAAAAAAAAAATGACAAAATTTTTTTTGGGTTTTTTTTTTAATTTGTAATCTTAAGAAAAAATTAAAGGTTTTTACCGACTAAAGCCTTTATTGCAGTTTCCCTACAAAAAAAAAAAACCAAAATACGGTTAGCCATTTGGATAACAGGTTTTATTGTTTTTACTTTATAGGGATAAACTTATTTTAATTAAAAATTTTTTAGGATGCTTTTAATTGTTTGTGAAACAAATCAACAAATAACAAGAAAGCACTTTATTTGAGAGTTAATACAACGCAGACACAGCTGTCTCCTTGATCCAGCTTTATGGCGCATGCCCCACTGATTGAATCGGTCGGTTTTTAAATTTGACTGGGTCTCCCGAGATGACGTGCGCAGAAAAAAGAAAAAAACAGCTGAAGTTATTTTCAGTCACCTCGAGCGGACAACGCCCAGGGGTGTGGATCCCGTGATTGGTTTTTGAAGGTCGTACGTGTTTTTGGTGAATTATGAACCCGCGCCCAAACCCCTGTCAGGGAGGGGGGGCGTTTCCGTAGACGGGAAACCCAAAGGGGAGGGAGGGGTTTTTTTCTTGAATATCTTTTGACTTTATTCTATGCGAATTGGGTACTTATTCCCTTTTGATTAAGCTCTAATCCTTCCCATTTGTGTAATATACATACTAATAATCGGATTGTCCATACGGGTAGTAAGCGCAGAAAGTAGTTGCAAGTTTAGGAATATGGACAAATAATATGTTGATTTGTAGGTTAACAGCGCCTGGATACGAGTTTTATTTTGAAAGATAGTCAGAGTGGATTTAGAGGGAATATTTTCTTTTTTGCCCTGCAGTACACTACCCTTTATTTTAGGGTTGGATATCAAATTACAGAAAAATCCTTTGAGCATTAAAAAAATAATGTTTTAGCCTGACATAAAATTATTAAATTTTTTTGCACGCTTTTTACCTTTTCCCCTCGGTTTTCGCACTTACGCAATGTGTAATGGAGGGTGATTGTGAATGAAATGAGGGCTACGTTTAACGTGGGATCCAACCAGGTGGGGCCGGCATTCCCACATTCACAAGTGTGTTAATAAGTTTTAAGTAAGGAAAGGGGTTTTGGGAATCGATAAATCTGGTAAAAAAAGTAAAATGGTTTTTTTTTCTCTAAGTCCAGACGGACGGACGGCATTGTGAAAAACAACTTTTTCTGTTTCAAGAGGGGGGCAGGGGTGGGCGTGAAACGTCGACATTTGTTAAAAATATCGAATTTGAATTTCTTTTTGTGGTCACAATATTTCTCTCTCCAAAGTGTTTAGATAAATTAAAAAAGGGCTCTTACAATTCTGCACGTCCTCTGTCTGTATGTTTTAAAAATGGTAACTACCTTCTCAGCTCCCTTCAGTGATTTCAGAGTTACTGGGCCTAAACTGACAGTAAAAAATACTCTTTTCACTCCAGAGGACGTTAGTTAAATTCACGGGGATAACATTCTGCTGGAATCACGAGTTTATATACGTCCGGACGCGAGCAGAAGTGGAGTAGGGGGGGGGGGGGGAGGGTCCCCAGCTCTAATGACCCGTGAAAACACATTTTATAAACTGTTGCTTGGTGTTGAGGTCGAGTATTCTGTCTTTAGAGTCTCGTGTTTTAGAAAGTGCTCGTCTGTGCCTTCCAACCCGCGTCCCGTCAGAGAGGATTGTGGGGCTAGGACGGAGGAGGACTGTACCGCGATGGTGTGACTTTGATCTTGGACTGTACTGATAGTCGGCGAGTCTTGAGAGAGGAGAGCCGTGTTAGCTGACAGAAGGAGTTGAGCACACGCTTCAATGAACTTTCAGAAAGGAGGAGGGTTTGTCGGGGTTTTTAAAGTCTCCCCCCTTTTTTAGACTGTTAAACAGCACACAATTTCAAATTATTTATATTTCATTTAATTGTCAATCGCTCCCGAGACTTCCTTTGCGTGTTTCCTTTGGAGCTTGCAAGAACTCCGTCCAGTGCACAGGAGACGTCGTTGAGCGCAATTAGATGCGTTGAAGGTAATTATAGACGTCATTGAGGGCAATTAGATGCGTTGAAGGTAATTATAGACGTCATTGAGGGCAATTAAATGCGTTGAAGTAAGTTAGAGACGTCGTTGAGGGCAATTAGATGCGTTGAAGTTAGTTAGAGACGTCGTCGAAGGTAATTATAGACGTCGTTGAAGGTAATTAGAGACATCGTTGAAGTAATTAATAGAGACGTCATTGAGGGCAATTAGAGACGTCGTTGAAAGTAATTACAGACCGGTGTAAATTATCCATATAGAGTGAAAGAGGATTGTAAAGACAGTATTTTAAAGCTACTAGAACAATGTTCATATGTTCATACATCAAGTCATATGATCTGTACCTGTCACGTTTGATATAAAGTATCAATAACCTGAAAATAATTCTAGTAGTATGGTACTCACTGTCGGCAAGAACAAGTTTGTATTTTCTGAACTGTCCTTTATTAGTGGGCCGCGTTCTAGCTGTGGCTGTTGTGTTATACAAACTCACAAACAGATTTGTTAGATTACTGACATTCTGACTTATTGGCTAAATAGTGCGTGGGACGTTCTTTTACCAGACTCATACTAGAATCACAATGGTGAACTAAGCCGGGGGGGGGGGGGGGGGATTCTGTCTTGGTGAGAACTTCCTATAGAAACTTCACGAACTAAGCTAAACACAAACAGGGTAAAACATTGGGCGGATTCCGAGCATTGTACTGGAGGCAATCGCTCATGGGGTGTCTGCCCCAACCTCGTTCCTCGCCAGGGCCCCCCTCCGGCCTCATCCATCATGCGGCCTGCAGGCAGGGGGCCCACACAACTGGCCTCACCTTGGGGTAGGTCCTGGTGGCAAGGACCTGTGGAAAACAACATTATTATAGAAGGGTTCTCTTAACATGCTGAGTGGTCAGAGAGACTGACTACAGGTCTAGAGGACGGTGATCTGTGGTAACCTGGCAGCCATTACAAATTGCGGCAATTAAACGTCCATTGTTCTGTTGCTCGGATCGTGAGCCCCTGATAAGGCGAGACGGGTGCATGAGTGATACGGGAGGTCAGTTGGGTGCCTTATGCTACCCGCGGCGGGTGCTAATGACGTCCCCACCTCAACAGCTGCCACTTGGATAGAGCCGGATAGAGCGCTCTAGCTTGTTGGCGACTTACAAGCTGAGAGAAATGACGGGGTTGCGTTTAAACAAGTCCTCAACACTGGACCGGATATAGCATCTGGGAGTTATTCTGGTTTTGAACCCCAGTATCCTGGCTCAGAGTCCGCTACTTTACTCCTGAGACCTGTTTCTCTCAGACCAGAACTCTGATTTTCTGAAACTTATGATGTCAAGAAAGTCCACCTCGGTGGTCTTGGGTAAAGTACTCGCCTCAGGTCCCGATGTTCGTTGGCTTCGAACCCAGCCGGCGTCGATAGATTTCTCTTTAGCGATAATAATCCGTAGCACAACTTCCTTCGGAGGAAAAGTAAAACCATCGGTCCCATGTTGACTTTGGCGTGTAAAAGAACCCTGGAATGTATGTGAAAATACATCTCCCAGCAAAATTGGTAGGCTCTTTCTCGCTTGCTCATATAAATGCAGTGAGGAAGGCAACTGCAAACCCACCACGCTTCCTGAACGCCCTTAAAACATGGGATTTATACCAGACAGTGCAGGTAGCACTAACCAACCAAAGGGCTGCGTGTAAGACCAATACCAGATAAAGCACATCAAACCAACCTCTTGAGCTGTGGATTTTGGTGGGCCCAATGGTCTAAGACGCTACTCTCGCAGTAAACTAGACTGAATAGAGGGAGGTCAAGATTCGAATCTCGGTCGGGTGTATCGAGTTTTTTTTCTAAAATAGTTTTCCACTCTACCTCCAAGCAAATGCAAGTACACTTCCTCTAAATATAACCTTGCTAATCCCTAAAATCATTAACATAAACAGTACATAAAACTTATATAACCCGAGCGGGTGGTAAGACACGGTGCTAAAAGAAACTCGACGAAGATGTCGAGAAATATTGCAAATGTCCACGTAGGCCGCGGAGACTTACAAATATTGACAGCCCGGCTCCTTTCAAACCTGGGAAAGGACATTTAAAAAAGTTCGCATGATAATAGGATAAAAATACATCTTCCACCTCATAAAACATAATTACGGGCCTATTCTTTTCTTAGAATGTGTTCCCTTCCAACCTCCATTGGTTTCTGATCACTGCTTTCCTTCAATGGCCAGACGTACGATTGGAGGTTTCCGAGATATTCTCGAACCAAATGGAAGAAGGAAACCTCTTAATTTACTTTCCATCGACGGACACACAGTTGAAATGTTCTATTGAAGGATAAATGAGCTCCCCCCCCTTCTCTTCTTTACGGAGGGTAATGAGCCGTTATGGAGGGCACTTACCGTCCGCGCATGAGCGCTGATTCAGCGTCAAGTTTCCCATTCAACGTCTTGAATACAAATCTCTCATCTTGGAGTGCGCCTTACTACACCTTTCTTTTGTTTGGAACCAGACATCAAAATAAATATGTTCCAACTTAGCGGAATACGTAAGGATGGAAGATAACAAAGGTTTACTCTTGGATCAACTATTTAACCTAAAAGATGAGGTATTTAATTTTAAAGGTAATTAACAAGGACTCGTCTTGATATTTAAAAACCTAGAACCACATTGTGGAAAAAGACACTACTTGGTGAAGTTGGTTGGCATCAAACTCAACCAGCATCCTGAGACAGTCAGACGTGCTAGCCACTCAAGTTCAAAGGCATATAGTTGGCTAGTTTTCAAAAAACTGTTGGCAGTTTGCAGATGGTAGATTCAAGTAGCCAATGCAGGCTTCAGATGGAAAATATTCAAGTAGCCAATGGCAGGCTTCAGATGGTAGTATTCAAGAAGCCAATGGCAGGCTTCAGATGTAGTATTCAAGAAGCCAATGGCAGGCTTTCAGATGTAGTATTCAAGAAGCCAATGGCAGGCTTCAATGTAGTATTCAAGTAGCCAATGGCAGGTTCAGAGATAATATTCAAGTAGCCAATGGCAAAAGGCTATTCAGAGGGTTTTAGAAAGCCCAATGGCAGGCTTCAGATGGTAGTATTCAAGAAGCCAATGGCGGCTCAGATGTAGTATTCAAGAACCAAATGGCAGGCTTCAGATAGTAGTATTCAAAAAAGGCCAATTTGGCCCAAGGCCCTTCAGATAGTAGTATTAAAGAAGCCAATGGCAGGCTTCAGATAAGTAGAAATTCAAGAAGCCAATGGCAGGTTCAGAGGGTAGTATTCAAGTAGCCAAATGGCAGGTTGCAGATGGTTTAGTATTCAAGAAGCCAATGGCAGGCTTCAGATGGTAGTATTCAAAAGCCAATGGCAGGCTTCAGAGGTATTTTAAGCCGGTAGTGACGCACGCAATCAGCAACCGGGTGGGGTGATCAAGAGGAAAGGGGGGAGGGGGGTCACGGTCCGGGGCCGAGCGAGGAATTGACCTGCGACCCCCGGCCAACTGGCGGGCAAGGTCACATGTTATTCCACACTATATTAGGAGCACGACCCGTCAGCGACGTGATAGGTCACCATCCGGGCCCCCGGGTGGGTACCTTCCAGGGGTGGACTGGTCCACTAGGAAACCGGGAGATGTCCCAACATCAAAAGGGGTGGGGTGGTCCCACTAGGAAACCGGGAGTTTGTCCCGGCGAATAACATCGAATTTATGTTTTTGCCCGTCAGTATTTACCCTTAAATTTAGGCTTACACATCAAATTTCCCAAAACCCCTCAGGAGATCCTTATGAAAACTCAAGTTACGGCCCAAACGGTAAAATATTCTCAGCTATACCCTAGGTAACGGACAGACAGCATCCCAAAAACCCTTTCTCTGGTCTTTAAATATCAAAATTTATCAAGAATCAATCGATTTAAAGTACTTGGAATGGCCCCGGATTAAATTAAAATATTAATAAAAACGAAATATTTCATTTTAACCCCGAACTTCAGCGGTATTTATGAATGTTTTTTTTCAAGGGTTCATATTTTAAAAAGCCTTGGTCCTCGAAAACCCGCCTATTACCCTAAAACCCCTTAACACACCGAGTTTTGATGTTCCAAATGGGTTTTTTGTTTGTCGCTGTGGGGAACATGAATAACATCACACACCTTCCGACCATTGAATTGAACACGATGTTAAAAACGGAAGAAGATTTTGTTTACGGGGTTAGTGTTCAATAGCAATCGTCCGGGACTAATAGGGAAACGTCTTTGTTAAGGAAACCCTCTCCTAAAGAATTCGCATTCAACACTCACAAAAACACTCACCTGTTGCCTCATATGCGAGCTGTCATGCCATGATGGCTTGTCACGTTATGTTAGTTGGTGTTTTCGTTTGTTCAGAGACTCTTCAAGAGGGTAACACAAAATATTAACAAACAAATCACAATTGAGCTTACTAGAGATGAAAGATTTTACAAATAACTTTGTTACTGTCGTCTTCATGTGGTGTGTTTTTTTACGTTGTCTAGATGTTTGGTGACAACAGGAGTATTGAGCCTTTAAACCTGTCTACTCCACCCCAGGTTGAGAGAGTGAATCAGACATGTCCTATACTCTACACCATTTGAAGAGAGTGACATCAAACGTCTAACTCCACCACCAGTTGATGAGAGTGACATCAGACATGTTAACTCCACCACCAGTTGAGAGAGTGAAATCAAGACATGTCTAAACTCCACCACCAGTTGAGGAGAGTGTCATCAGACATTTAAACTCACCATCAGTTTGAATGAGTAGTGACATCAGACATGTCTAACTCCACACCAGTTTGAGAGAGTGACATCATCCTGGTCTAAACTCCACCAAGTGAAGAGAGGTGACATCAGTCCTGTTAACTCAACACCAGTGAAGTGAGTGACATCAGACAGTTAAACTCTACCACCCGTTTTGAAGAGAGTGACATCAGACTGTCTAATTCCACCACCAGTTGAAAGAGAGTGACATCAGACAAATGTCTAACTCCACCACCAGTTGATGAGATTGACATCAGACCTGTCTAACTCCACCACGTTTGAAGAGAGAGTGACATCAGACATGTCTAACTCCACACCAGTTGGGAGTGTGACATCAAGACATGTTACTTCCACCACCCAGTTGAGGAGTGTGTGACCATCAGACATGTCTACTCCACCACAGTGAGGAGAGTGACATCAGGACAATGTCTAATCACCTCCAGTTGAAGAGAGTGACATCAGACTTGCTAACTCCACCCCAGTTGAAGAACCGGAGTGACATCAGACATGTTACTCCACCACCAGTTGAGGAGACGTGACATCAGACCTGTCTAACTCCACCACCAGGTGAAGAGCAGTGACATCAGACTGTCTAACCCACCACCAGTTGAGGGAAGTGACATCAGGACATGTCTATACTTCCACCACCATTGAAGAGTGTGCATCAGACTGTCTAACCCACACAGTTGAGGAAAGTGACTCAGGACTTGGCTAAAACTCCACAACCAGTTGAAGTGAGTGACATCAGACATGTCTAACCCCACACCAGTTGAAGAGAGTGACACTCAGACACTGTTCTAACTCCCCACAGTTGAGGAATGTGACATCAGACTGTCTAACTCCACACCAGTTGAAGAGAGATGACATAGACATGTCTAACCCCACCACCAGTTGAGGAAAGTGACATCAGGATTGGTCTAAATCCACCACCAGTTGAGGGAGTGACATCAGACATGTATTAACTCCACCACCAGTTGATGGAGAGTGACATCAGACCATGTCTAACTCCACCACCAGTTGAAGAGGTGACTTCAGACCTGTCTAACCCTCCACAACCAGTTGAGGAAAGTGACATCACGACATGTCTAACTCCACCCCAGTTGAGGAGAGTGACATGTCAGGACATGGTTAACTCACACAGTGATGAGATATGCATCAAGGACCTGTCTAACCCCACCACCAAGTTGAGGAGGGAGAGTGACATCAGGACATGTCTAACTCCACCACCAGTGAGGAGAGTGGAATCAGAATGTCTAAACTTCACCTCAGTTGAAGGGCCAGTGACATCTGAATGTCTAACTCCACCACCAGTTGAAGAGAGTGACATTCATACCTGTCTAACTCATCCACCAGTGAGGAGAGTGGAATCAGACATGTCTATACTCCACCACCAGTGAGGGTGAGTGAAATCAGACATTTGTCTAACTCACCCACAGTTGCGGAGAGTGACATCAGGACATGTCTACTCCACACAGTTGAAGGAGTGACATCAGAACATGTCTAACTCCACCACCAGTTGATGAGAGTGACAATCAGACTGTCTAACCCCACCACAGTTGAGGAGAGTGACATCAGGACATGTCTAACTACACCACCAGTTTGAGGATGGAGTGACATCAGACATGTCTAACTCCACACCAGTTGAGGAGAGTGACATCAGAATGGTCTATCACCACCAGTTGAAGAGAGTGACATCTGATTGTCTAACTCACCACCAGTTGAAGGAGTGACATCAGGACATGTATACTTACCACCAGTTGAAGAGAGTGACATCAGGATTGTCTAACTCCAACACAGTATGAAGAGAGTGACATTCAGACATGTCTAACTCCACCACCAGTTGAATGAGAGGGACATCAGAGCCTGTCTAACTCCATCAACAGTTGAAGAGCTGCTCCGAGTCGTGCTTGGAATTTGATCAACCAATTCATCAACTGAATTGTCTCCGGTCTCCTGACTAACAAATCTAACTGCTTGGTAGGTGTTCGGATCAACTTGTGGTCAAAGCTCAACGAAAAGGAGAGAGGTCAAACTGTTTTGACCCTTCAATTCACTTATGTTCACAGAGGTCACCAAACATCGGCCACATCACTTCTTCTTACTTTTTATCGTTCGGACGAGAGCCTACCGAAGAAAAAGAAACATACACCATTTTACTCTCACGTAAGCTTTCATTAATATTCTCCTTCTTTCTCATTCATTCGTATCCTTTCATACAACATCAACTACACACAAAATTTAGTCAAGTGCGAGGGAAAAATAAACTTATCTGATAAAAAGTGAAGTTAGATGCGGAGAGTTTGTAGTTGAATCCAAGTTCGGTTATAGGAGCGCCGGTTTTCGGTGTCGTACGTAGTTAGGGGCATTGTGTGACGTATTTCTCCAAAAGGTCAATTTGTCGTTGTTTTGTTTGAAACGTTTTTTATGTGTGTGGATAAAACAGATGAGGAGGAAAAAAGTTTCCATTGGTTGACATTAATGTAAGTTTGCTTTTTTTTTTTCTTTTTCGTTGCTGGGTGCTTCCTTCTGGTATGAAAAATTGGCGCATCGCAATTGGTAGATCATATTAAGCTGACGCTAGCGCGGGTATGTATATTTGTGAGCAAAGTTTGATTTACTAAGTCGACACTTTATAGGAAAACCGTTCCTATGTCACATCGTCCAAAATATTATAATTATAGTTTTTTTTTTATCACCCGATGTTTTACTATACTTTAGAGTTGTAAGCATTATCTTACAGAACTCGCTGATGTGTTTAGGGACGAGGAAAGGTTAAATATTGAGGAAAAATGCACCCGCATTTACGTGAGATGGGTTAGGTGGGTATGGTTAACCAGTTTTAGAAAAAATATATTTCACTCAACAATGACGGGCCGGGATTCAATCTCGACCTCTCCCATCCACCGCCTTAAACAGAGCAAATGAGCCCTGACAGAGAGATCCACATGTCCACAGCACGGGGTTTGTAATAATAAATTTATAATATATATTATATTATTTTGATGGTGTTGTCAAAAACGGGTCATTTTTCAAAACATGCTTACCCCCTCACCTCACATCGATGGAACGTGCGGGCTATTTGAGTCATCTTGTATAGTCTGGTGAGGTTTGAATCCCTGTTAATTTTTGTTCACCATACGACGTTTTTTTGTCTTCCTCCACACAATTACGGTACAGCCTACTCTAAGCCCTACATACTCCATAAATGTAAGTGTCCTAGTGTACCGGACGGGTGGTAAGGCGCATCTCACTAACATGCCGTTGGTTTTCAGTTCTTGTGAATTTAGTTGTATCCGAATCCGAAAACTACCCCGCGTTTCTGTTTAATCTTCCGCCGATTCATAATCCCCTCCCTTCAGATTTCTTGGAGAAAAGAAAGTTGGACGCTATAAGGAGCATTCAGTCTTTATTGGAAATACAATCTTCAAAACATTCCAAGGATGGTCGGACCCGCAACATTACCCAAATACCCCCCTCAAATAACAAGTGGAACATACTTGGCGCGAACATAATCTCCCTTGTCGTAGCCAGACTAAGCTTCTAGTGTATAAATTAATGGGATTTCTGAGGATAATAATTTTAAAATAAAACACTTTCGAAATGGTTGAGATTACCCCTCATATAAGTTCAATCCCTGCCCCTTAAACGAATCATCTATTATTATTAGAGAGTAAAAACCTCGACCACTGGGACCCGTGAAGATATCTCAACGGCCATAAACAGCAGCGGTCCCCCTCCTTCTATAATTCAATTAAACGCCACCTGACTCCTCACACAACTCGGATACGTTCGACCTCGAACAAACACAAAAAACTGAAATTAGTTCGGCTTCGACGAAAAACGATTTTACCAAAATCTGCGAAAAAAGAGTCTAACCCCCCTCTGTCCCCCTCTTTCCAGCATACCCACCGCCCCCCGTCAAGTTTTCTTGCTTCACTTCATTCACTTCATTCAAACACTTCTCGGGGAATTGTCACACAACACAGTGTCGCTGTTTCGGAAGAAGTGGGGAAGGAGAATATCCAATTGACTGAAGTTCCTTTTCATTCACGTTCCAGTGTTTGCCCCCTGTCCCATAGGGGGGGGGGGGGGAGGGGGTCAGCAAACCTCATTTAGTCGATTGACCTACTGGGTCTATCCAGGAGAAGAGATTTGATCCTGGTCATTCAAAAAAGGTTGTCAGGTTCTACGCAAGGAAAAGTTTATATTACACTAAATACTTTTTTTTTTACCACCTCATTTACTACCGTTCGGGTTACACGTTGTAATACTAATTACGCTAATAGTTTTTTTGTGATCGGGAGGTTATATTTAGAGGAAATAAACACTTCATTCGCGAGAAGGGAGAATGGCAGAAGATTAGGAAATATCACCCCTTTATACAACTGACCAGAATTCGACACGATCTCTCTGTCATCGGCAGTCTAGTCTATTGCGAGACGTGGAACGTTTAGACCTGCTGCACCGAGTCAGGTTTTTTTTTACTCGAACCTGGTAGTCGATTTCCCCTTGACGAAACCCCGACTCCTGTCAAGATGTCAAATGTTGACAGTCACTCTCTCCGCTGAGCATGCCTAAGGCCCAAGGCGTTTAGTAGCGCTAATACTATTGGTTCGGTTTCCCTACCACGGGCTTTTGGAAATCAGAGACGACCAGAAGAAATGCGCAAACATGAATTTGCACAAAGAATGGTCTCCGGGGCAAAGGTAGCCCATCGGCGTGAGGGAATAAATTACGTTCATTATCTAGGTGGGAGGTACAGTTCTGTCGGCCCCTGGGACTGGGGGCCCTTAGCTTGTCTCCTTGAGGTGTGCCTTTGGGGGTTGGATAAGGTGGAGTCCCAGAGACAGACGGGGCCCTCTAGCTAGTTTCTGGAGGTGTGCCTTTGGGGGTAGGATAAGGTAGCAACCCAGAGACAGACGGGGCCCTCTAACTGTCCTCCTTGAGGGTGGCCTTTGGGTGGGGGTTGGATAAGTGGAGTCCCAGAGACAGATCGGGGCCCCCCTCTAGCTGGTCTCCTTGAGGGTGTGCCTTGGGGGTAGGATAAGGTCTCTACCTTCGTTTGAGACGGGGAATATCGAACCTTATCTCGAATTTTTGATCCGTGTTGATGGTCCTGTCTTACCAGCATTGGGCTTGTCCCGTGTCGGCACGATTGAAGATCTCCCCCACCATATCATCATCCAGGAGCAGATTACTGCGACGGTGCTGCTCCCGACGGTCCAGTCATCAACACGAGTCTGACGGACCCATTCTCGGCGATAGCGTGTTCTATTTCTTGTTGGTGGTCCACCATGGTCGACAGAGCTGAGTTCACGGACAGGGCAGGTGGGAGAGATCCATTACTGTCGGACCACAACACGAGAAAGGTCTTGCCTTGGTCGAGAGCATGAGGGAGTTAGGTCTGAAGAATGGTGTTTCTTTAGAGGATCTTACTTGGCGGGCGCGGATTCAACATGCTCTTACTTGTCATGTTATCAGCTGTAAACACTTTCTTTCTCAAATTAAAGAATAGAATAAATATAGCTTAAATAAAATATGTGTTCATATTTTCGACGTTGACTTTGTTTAGAATCCGACACCTTGGTTCAGTGGATTAGGTGTACTGAGCTAAGGGTCGGGTTAATTACCAGCATGGCAGATAATGTGTCGTTGGTGAAATGTGGTTAACTTTTTGCAGTGATCAAATGTACGGCGGGGACTGGATGTTTGTACTGTCCCTTGATTATAGGCATCTGAAGCTACGAAAGGTCTATCATGCCGGATTGGGAAAATATATGGCTTTAATAAAAGATTGAATTTGGTGACCTGGCGGTTCTAGGGGTAAGGTGTCAGACTTCTGTGTGGGGGTCGGGGTTCAATCTCGGTTCGGCACAGGATTTATCTGATTACCAAACCCTTCTTCACTTTGACAAGACATCAGTGATGTGGGAATGTCTGGGCCCTACACGTGGTTCGGATTACCACGTTAAACTGTAGGTCCTTCATTTCATCTCACAATCTCCTACCATTACACATTAGCGTAAGTGCGTAGAACCGATACCGGGTAGTAAGACGCAGGTGCTATAATAATAATCAATAATAATAATAATAATAATAATTAATAAATAATAATAATATAGATTGAACCACATGCCGAAGTGAAATTTGGATGTCAACCCACACCAAAAAAAACTTTGTTCTGTGAGGTCAGACTTTTTTATTCCCCCCCCCTTCCCCTGTCTTCCACCCCTTGGCTGTTTATGCGATGATGGGGCAAGGATGTGGAACGGGTAGAATTTAGATTTTGTGTAGCAAACCATTCGACGTGAGAGCAGGACTGGAAAACGTCTGGAGAAAATATACACTCTTTACACCCGGCTGGGGTTCTTACCCTAACCGCCACGTAACCGGCAAACAGAATAGGTGAACGTGACGTTCAGTCCGCGTGTTCACGATGATGGCAGGAGTGAAATAAACATAAAAACTTGATGCACTCCTGAAGATCTGGGCGAATTTGTGATTGCCAATCACTTTGTTTTAACACTAATGAGTCAGTTATTCTTTCAAAGTCAGTAAGTTGTCAGTCCATCAGTTGTTAACTAAGTTAATTCATTCGTTTTAGTTATTCAGTAATCAGTTGTTAGCCTAAGTTATTAATTCCATAAGTTGTAAGAAGTTATTCATTTCAGTCTGTTAATCTTCCGTCAGTTCCTAACTAAGTTAATCATTCCGTCAGTTATTCAGTTCAATCGTGTTAACTAAGTTATTCATTCCGTCAGTTTATTAGTCAGTAGTTATTCATTCGCACATATCCAGTCAGTCAAGTTATTTATCACCGCCTCAGTCCGACTTCTAACAATCTAGAAAATACTAGTTTCCACAAAAATAAAGAACGTATCACCGTTTTATTAACTCTTGGAGTTAAATGTGTTTAAACCCAACCTAAATGAGTGTAACTGTGATGGACAGAAAAGTGGGAGAGGGGGAGAGGGGGAGCGCGGTGGTGGTCAGAAATACACACCGGACACGCGACCTTAAACGTGGAGTAAAGGGTCAACAGCGCCTGCGAACTCCAGCAGACTGAATCTGGAAGCTGGTCATTGCCCTTCCCCCCCCCCCCTCCTCTCGCGGTCAGGGTGGGGAGAGCTGTTGATGATGTAATCTCAGAGCCTAGGTTCGGTGTCTCAGAGGATGCAAACTTGAGGGACGTTTTGCCTTAATTAGTAGTTCGGAGATGTTTGCGAAAACAAGTTGCAAATTGGGAAATTTTGTCTATAAGCACTGCCTATCTTACCTACCTGTTCAGGTTAATGCATAGTAACTAATTAAGCTAAGAGTTAAGGATGAGGAATGTTGCAGTTTAGAGGAAGCATTGGTTACCGCATTTGAGTTAGGATGCGTGAAAAACCTATGGAAAAAAAATCAACTTCCAGTACACCCGAACGGTATTATTCGAACCCCATATCTACTGTCATAGGCAGTTTAGTCTAAAGAGAGTGGACACCTGTAGACATGCGGCCACTCGCCAGTGAGTCATGTATTTCCAACGTACTACGACCTAGGCACTAGACCATTAGATCAATTAATAAAGAGAGGGAGAAATGAGCAGCTCCTTTGCGAGGTTCCTTGTCTGGTCTAATGATAAACATTTTCCCCTCGTACGCAGCTCGAGTATATAAATCTCGCTCCAGTATTGAACCCTATACGTATTGACTGCATTTCAGATCAATTTTAATTGTTTATTATTCCAGAGGATAATGGTTCACGGTCTTTAAAATAAAAATCTAAGTTACATCCTGTCATGGAGAATCCTGCGACATTTCGTGAATAAATTAAATAGCCCAAGGGCAAGCAATTTTAAAAGTTGTACAAAAAAAAAATTTTTAGATAAAAAAAAATTGTAGTTGACTAGGGAGTCTTATGCCGGGTAAAAGGGTAGGCATTATCATCATATCGAATGGTTTTTCAAGCAATAAACCACTACAGCTCTTTGTTAAATTTCTTAACGTTGCTATCGCTTCTCGCGGCCCGTCGGTTCCAAAACACAACACCAGCCCCCCGGGACTGTCAGTTCATCACTGTGATTGGGGTAACTCACAGTACACCAAGGGACCCCTTTTTTCGGACATGCGGGAATTAAACAGAACCTTTTTAGTAGTCAGACACGTACCCACTGAATATGGATAGTTAAAAACAGGATTTCCAAAGAAATGGGGAGATATTTTGAATGGTGATCTTTGGTGAGTTTATTTTATATACCTGAAACTTGCTTTGGGAGTTGTTTTTATTACCGCATCTTGCGTGGTTTATTTTAACCCTGCATCTTCGTATTTTTGTATTTTATTTTACCGCATCTTGCGTGATTGTATTTATCACCCTGCAGCTTGCGCGATTTGTATTTTACACACCGTTTCTTGCGCTGTTTTAGTATTGGAACCCTATATCTTGGCCGAGTTGTATTTTAACACCTGCATCTTGGGCGAGTTGTAGTTTTTGGGGAACCCTATTTCTTGCGCGAGTTTTTTTAGACACCTGCATCTTCCCGGGTTTTGGTATTTGAACACCCTATTCTTGCGCGAGTTGTATTTTTTTGCACCCTGCATCTTGCCAGTTGTAGTATTTGGGGGGACCATATCTTGCGGAGTTGATTTTATGCACCTGCATCTTGCGCGAGTTGAAAGTATTTGAGACACCCTTTATTTTTGCGCAGTGTATTTTGGGACACCTGCATCTTGTCGGTTTGTATATTTGAGAACCTTATATCTTGCGCGAGTTGTATTTTAGACACCCTGGCTCCAAGGTGAGTTGAAAGGGTTTTCCACGTCAGTCGCAAGGAAGCTCGCACACTTAATAAAAAAAAATTTGTTGACTAGTTCTTGTGAATTAAGTTTGTTTCATTCATAAAAGAGACGACAAGAAAAAAAAAAAGAAAAGGGGACTTGGTGACGTCTCCATGAGACAGCTGCGGACCACTTCATTCCCTCCTTTATTTACACCCCCGTGGTAAGTGGGGGAAACGCTGCATTCATTCAATAAAACACTGCACTGACATTTACGAGAGGGGGTTCTTTTGTTTTGTTCTTGTGGCTTCGTTAATTTGTAAAAAGGACAATGTCACTTGAGACGTCGCCAGCAGACGTGTGTGAGTGTGTGTGTGTGTGTGAGTTGTTTGACCAGTGCATGTGTTTGGACACGTTTTAAATAAAGGTAGTTCGTGGGGTTTTTGGAAATAGGAAAGGATTGTAGCAATAATTTTTCAATATCTAAATCTTTGTCAAAAAATGTTGACTTTATAAGATATATAGTCACGTGTGGACAGGCGGTATAGTCAGGTGGACAGGAGGAATAGTCAGTTCACCGTCACTTTGAGTTGAAAATATTTGGGAGGGGGGAGGAGAGGGGGGGGAACCATACAATTCATATACATAGTAAAGTGGTAAGTTTACTTTAAACGTCATAAACTTTTTATAAAATGGTTTAAGAAATTTTGCGACGAGATTTTCAAAAATTGGATATCTTCTTTATTAACACTACTTTTAAAATGTTTCTCTAAAAACATTTTACAGGGCGTTTAATAAAAAAACATTCCCAGATATTTAAATTGAGAAAATTGGTTTAACAGCCTTCTCAAAACCCTTTTCAAATTTTAAATATCAATAACTTAACTATCTTTTTCAATTTAGACAAATAATAAATACATCCTATTTAATCTACGAGGGGTTGCTAGAAACATCGAAATATCGCGAGATGTATTTACGAAAATTTTCCAATGCATTAAATTTATTTAAAAAATATTTTTAAAGTTAATTTAGCATTTAAAATGTATTTACACACGCGAAAAAAAAACTATTTTCTCTTTTCGAGGAAATGATCGTTTAGACATTTAATGGGATAATGATCGTTAGACATTTAAATAGGGATAATGATCGAATTAGGTCGATTTAATGAGAATAACGATATACAAACCATTCATGTTTTTATTAAAAAATTATTATTATTATTATTATTAACCCCGAGATCTACACTTCGGGTTTATCCTTAATAATGTGTATGGTAGGGTGGATTGGAACGAAAAAGGAGGACCTACATTTAAAGGATCCGAACCACGGGGGGGGAGGCCTGGCATTCACACATTAAAGTTGTGATTAATACACGTTTGTCAGAGGTGAGGAAGTTTGGGAATCAGATAAATCTGTGCCGGGAAACCCAGGATGACCCCGGAAACAACAAGAAGTCCGCACCTTACCCTAATCCCAGGTCACCAACTTTTTTAATAAAAGGATTTTAGGTCCCTTTTGTTGCCTAAACACATAATGAGTAACTACGTATATTACCTTTTTTTTTTATTTTTTATAAACAATCAAGTTTCCATTCTAAGAAATTTATTTCCAACAAAAAAAACCCTTTGGGAAGAATAAGAAAATATTTGTTTGGATCTTTGAGCCAAATTTTGATAAAGGTATTTTTTTTTTAATTCAAGAATGAGACATATAAACCGTGTTTTTCCTTTATACCACGGTAATTGAGGTTGATTTTTTTTTAAAAGCATTTTAATATCGAAAAATCCAACTTTTTATTTAACTAAAATAATGATTTTATAGACTACATCTCGTGACAGAGGTATCTTCTCTTACTAAGATTATAAAAAGGAAAGATTTTTATTTTTTGGTTTGTAATGCGATAAACTCAATTAAATACTGGACAGATTTTATAATTTTTTCACTAATTTAAAGCTACTTTTACGAGTGAGGAAATAGGCTTTTTATATTTTGAAAAATTTATTTATTCCTATAAAAATGTCGATAGTATATTATATAGTCGTTGGGAAAAAGTTGTTGAAGGGAAGTGGGGTTGGTGAAGGGGGCGAGGGGGGTGTAGGGTGGGAAAGAGGAATGATATTGAAAATAGGAGGGAGGATATAAAGAGGGAGAGGGGGGATATTCAGTGATGGTAGGTCTGTTATTTTTTTAAATAGTAAAAAAAAGTTTGTTTTATATTGACTCTAGATAGGCTGATTGCCGCGGCTTTGTCTCGCGTGGAAGTTGATATATACAAATACGAAAATATACATATGTTATTTAAGATATTTAATATTAAGTTTACGTGAGAACATAACTTGAACTCAGATAAAAAATAATGCAGTCGGATACAAACTTTCACCCCCTTTTTCATCCCTTATTAAAATAAAATTTCCAAAATTCCGGAAACACTTATTTGTTTTACGTCCAATAACCGAAAATACAAAAATTTTGTTTATGTTAACTTTCAAAATGAAGACTTTCATATTTTATCATTATATTTTCCATCCCTATTTTGACCACTTTGGGGTGGAATTTTTAAAATCCTTTCTTAGTGGAGGCCTAACATAACAATAAGAAGTATACCAGTCCGAATTTCATGCTTGTAGCCTTGATAGTTTGCGTCGGCAGATGAATGAATCAGTCTGTCGGACTGTTATTTTATAAGTATAGATGATGGATGATTGAAGCTTTGTTTTACAGGTTTCTTTACAATATTTTATTTTAAGTGGAAGGGGGGTAGTATCAATATAAAGATTCCAGTTTAAACGGGGAAACCTCAAAACGTTTCGGCTGTTAGCAAGGTTTCGGACAGTCAGATCTGTAAAACAACTATTCTGAGAAATATATAAATAACATAAATAATCTCTCGAAACATTTTCTTGATAAAAATATTTTCTATACATTGAGAAACTAAAGCAGTCTAACTCGTTCCGTTACATTTCGAATGCCTTTCTTGTAAAATATCGATACAGCATTTAATGTTGAGGTGAACGACCACCTCAACTAGATTCCAATTGTTCAACTATCTCAAGGAAAACTATCTGGTAGTGCTACACCAGTTGTACCTCTCCAACTCCAGATAAAACTGTCCAAACTAATCTCAAGGAGGCCAATGGCACCGCTACCCCAGTTGGACCCTACAAGTATAGCAAACTGTCAAACTATCTGAGGAGAAAAAGTCGCTGTAACTATACACGTTGTCACCTCTATCCAATATAGCACTGTCCAATATCTCAAGGGATAGTCGATGATAACCTACGCACCTTGTACCCTCTCCAATATAGCAACGTCCAACTATCTGAGGGTAGTCACTGGTAACGCTCAACCTTTGTACCCTCTCCAATATAGCAACTGTCCAACTATTTCAAGGATGTCGTGGTAACCTACACCGTCTGTTAAGAGGTAAATTTTTAGTTTACCAGACTGATTGAAGATTATTTGTGGCCTGAATGATCGGAGGCGTACATTAATAAAGCAACAGATAGTGTTAACGGTTTAAGGGGGAGGAGGCTGTGTGTAGTTTCATTCGCAACACAGGTCTATCAAGAATGGTAAACAATAGTGTTATAGACTTGTGACAGGAAACAATGAAATAAGGTCTTATCAGTTACGGATATTTTAAGGGGGATCGCACAGTCTAGAAATAACATATTGATTAACGAAGTTAATAGTCGTACTCAGGTGAGATATCGTTTGTCACAGGGTAGATATTGCTGACGAAAGAAGAAATTGTTGTTTTCTGAAATTGTGCCTTCCCTTTTGATAATTCTTTTCAGGCCAAATTTTGGTTTTAACCTTAATTAATCATAAAACACGAATCATAGGTTGAATGTTTTTTTTGAGGGCGTCACTGAAACTGGACTGCTAAAAAAAAGGGGGAGGTCACGGTTACAATCTCAGTAGGGTGTACAAAACAGTGTTTTTATTCCTTAAATGGTTTCCACTTCCTTCCACGCAAAATGCGGGTACACTTCCTCTTAATTATACCTCCCTCAACGCTAAACATCAGCATTTATATGTACGCTATAGTCTCGAAAATGGAAGGCGATATAAAACTAACATTTTTTTATTAATAGATTCAGTTTAATTTCGGAGCTGTGGACAAAACTGGACCGTATGTGAGGTGAAGTGATCAGTAGTCGGGACCTACTGATTATACTCTAGCCGTGACTGACCTCTGACAGCCACATAAGCTAATAAAACTACAGTAGCCCCGTTGGCTTCTTTGGTGCTTATGAACATGCTCACAGCTGACTTCTGACAGTCAACATTTAGGTTTATACTGAATTTTGACTGTCAGAGTGAGAAAGGACAGCTGCTAAACACATGTTTTTGCTGATCATATGGTTCGGTTCGTAGTAGTGATACATAATTTGATCTGGTAGCTTTTCACAAGCCGTCAGTGGTCAGCCACCAAAGTCGCCATGGGGCTACTGTACCTTTCATGTATTCATACGTGATATGTTTTTATTTGTGGTTTTTAACGCGTTACTTTATTTAAACGACTGATTATTTCAGTCCAAGATCTTACAAAACTAACTTAATCAAGACAGACACAACATCCAGCCCCTGGCCATTAATACATTCAATGATGAATGTAAAACCACTTTCACCAATAAAACATTTTCGACCAATGCTAGATCAAAACCAGGGCACTTCAGTGGTTCAAAACGCTACGAGTTAGTTAAGGTGTCGGATGTATAGATTTTGTCAGTAATAATAATAAATTTATAATAATAATATTATATAAAAATAAAAAAATTAATAATTAAAGTAAAATATTATCAAAGTTGACTGCAGAAAATATGTTTGTTTTTTGTGAAAGGCCTTCCGTGGAAAATGTGATTGTACCAACCTCCATTAGGTCCAATCTGGCCTCTACATATTTTCTAGGTACAGTTTGTGTTAATCATAAACATTTGATATAAGAGGCTGCTTTACACGACATCAATGGTGAAATGGACCGCATTTTTTTCCTACACGGGGATAGACATGACATCCCAGTCGGTCGGTGAATGTAGTCTATCTTGACCGGGGATGTGCGCGGGACAAGCTAGGGCAACCAGGACTCTGGACGGACATCCCCCCCTTTTTAAAGGGGTACTAGAAAGCCTACTGCGCCAGTAACGAGGAGGAAACATGATTGTCGTCAATTACCGCTCCATGAAAGTATTGCTTGTGTTTGGTCCGAGTGGACTCGTACAACATGGCTGGTATTCAAGGTGGGGGGGAGAGGGGGGGGGGACTAAGGCAAGAGTCGTCACGGGCGTGTAGGAAGGGGAGGTGGGAGGCCACCAATCACTCACGTAACTGGCATTAAGTGTATGTATGTGTCTTGTTTTTTACGTTTGTGGAACGGGTGGGATGAACTCACTGAGAGATAATGTTTAATTCTCATAGTCTGCAATTGAATTTAACGACGAGGACTGCAATTTTAGTGGAGTAGGAAAACCAGCAGAAACAAATCACACTTACGACCATTCTCGCTTTGAACCAAGTATTTAGGTGTCTGCCTAGGTAGCTGACCTATTTGCAATTCAGATGTTGCTCTTAGGTTAATATTGATACAGCCTCAACGTTCAAGAGTTTTATTATGTACTGTATGAACAATTAAACTTGTTTATGGCTCTATACATTTATAGACTTGGGAAACATAGTTTAACAGTCCACGAGTTTGTTGTTTTACTGTAACTGAACACATAAACTATGGTTCTTGGTTCATATAATATATAGACTTGTAAACAATAGTTTAACTGTCCACAGGTTGTTGTTTACCTGTAAATGAACATCTAGCTATGTTCTATGGTTCTTATACATTATATTGACTTTGTGTAAACTTAGTTTAATCAGTCCATGAGTTTTGTTGTTACTTCCCATTCGGGTTACACGCACTTACTTAATGTGTAAATGGTTGGGTGTTTGTGAGATGAAATGGAAGGACCATACAGTTTAACGTGGGATCGAACCACGGCGGAGGCCTGGAATTCCACAATTCACAAGTTTGATTAATACCGTTTTGTCAGAGGTGAAGGTGAAGGTTTGGCAATCAGATATGTCTGTGCCGGGACGAGGATTGAACCCGGACCACAGCACACAAGTCCATCCTTACCCTGGACCACTTTTTTTTAGGAAAGTAGTTAGCTCATTTTTCCGTAAATTTTCAAACGTAGAATTTACATATATAATAGCTGAAAAAGTCTAAAAAAACGTTGCAAATTGTTTCAATTGAGGTCACCGCTCATGCTCGGGGCGTCAAGTTGTGAGTATTTACTGTGACTTGGTGCGAAAAGGTAGAGCCCTTTGACCACTGTGCACGCGCTGCTATACTGCAGTAGGTATTAATACTATCTAGTAGTTCAACTGCAGGGGAGAGATGCTCTGTGTATATACTGAATGCCTAAACAGAGCTCGGGCAGATTGCCTCCGCACTCCGCTACCACAAGATGTCGTTATCTGGGAAGCAGAGGTGGGGATTAACACCGCTGCTAAGGGCAAGGTCCTGAGGGACGGGTTTGATCCGACGACGCCCACCAATGTTGTTTTCCTTCGTATTCCTATTCCCCCAGGAGAGTGCAGTACCATTCAAAAGGGAGATCTTTTCAAACTTTATCTCAGGTTATTATATTTGTTTAGGTCGTGATTATCATTTTGCTATATTCAACCTCCTGTTTGTTTTCCTAGGTTGGAAAAAGTTTAGTACGTCCCTGGCTTCGTCCCAAACAGACCTCGGGTCGATCCAGAACGTGTGTACTGAGAGAGTAATAGCTATGGACAGCCCCGACCGAACGGGGTAAGGATAGGTAGATCGAGTGGATGAGATTTTTTAAGATTCGTTCGAGCCAATTTCAGAGTTTAGTTAGTCCACTCTAGCACGGCGTGAGTTTAATTGGTTAGGAGGGAGTTGCTAGTGCTAATTGACCGGCATCACCCCAAAATCCGCCCCGACAACTCAACAATAGCGACAATCTTGATCTGCAAGACCTCCCGATAACCTTCCATCGCAACAAGAACATCACCAGTAGCAAAAACCCTTTACCTGCAAGACTTCCTGATAACCTTCCTTTGCAAACCCAAAAACATCACCAGTAGACAAATTGAAACCCGCAAGACTTCCCGATAACCTTCCATCGCAACAAGAACATCACCCGTAGACAAAATTGATCTGCAAACTTCCTGATAACCTTCCATCGCAAAAAGAACATCACCAGTAGACAACTTTGACTGCAAGAAATCCTGGTGACCCTTTCCCTGCAACAAGAACATCACCAGTAGCACCTTGACTGCAAGACCTCCTGATAAAACCCTTTCCCTCGCAACAAGAAAAATCCCAGTAGCACAATTGATCTGCAAGCCTCCTTTGGGGACCTTCCCTCGCAACAAGAAAAATCACCAGTAGAAAATTGAAACCCGCAAGACCCCCTGATAACCTTTTCCCTCGCAACAAAAAACATCACCAGTAGACAACTTGACCTGAAAAACCTCCTGGTGACCTTCCATCGCAACAAATACATCACCAGTAGACAACTTGACCTGCAAGACCTCCCGGTGACCTTTCCCTTTGAACAAGAACATCACCAGTAGCAAAAATTGGTCTGCAAGACCTCCTGGTGACCCCTTTCCCTCGCAACAAGAAAAATCACCAGTAGCACAAAAATTGACCTGCAAGACCCCCGATAACCTTCCTTTTGCAACAAGAACATCCAAATAGACAAATTGCCCCGCAAGACTCCTGATTTAACCCTTTCCCTCGCAAAAAGAACATCACCAGTAGCACAACTTGAGCATATCAAGTTGATGTTGATTAAAATTTTTTCCAGCAACGGGTGTTACTGAATATTGGGCTACTTTATTTTTTTTTGGCGCCGATACTCGGGTAGATTAATTGCATTTTTTAAGAGCTTTAAAGGCCTTTTCTCACATACCAAAGGGTTTTTTCCTAATCTGTTGATCAAGAACATCAGAGGCTTTTGATCATCTGTATAGCATGCACAAAAACGGGAAAGAAGACGAGCTGATGTAAAAACAGTAGTCTATTGGAATAGGGGCAGTCAATTTTTTTAAACGCGGGTGAATGTCAGGGGGCAGGAGTTTTTTTTAAATCAACAGGCCAAAGTCTCTTGGGGGTTTCGCAATTTTGGGTCCTGTGAGAACGTTTTAGTTAAAATGCAAACCAGTCTAAAGTCTTTGGTTCTAAACCGTTTGGGTTTTCCCCATTTACCCAAAAAAAAAATTTTATACAGGAGTTTTCTTTTGGGGTGCAATCAAAAAACCTCACCAGACCCCTTAAAAAAATAGAAATGGGTAAGATAAGGGCCCCATTTTCCAATGGCGCAGCGTGGTTGTGTCCGGGAAAAATTCAGAGTGTGTTTTAAGCTGCATCTTTTGTTTATTTCATCAGTAAACTCATTTAGAAACTCTTTGGGAAAGGGGAATAAATTTGCACATACATCAAAGGGGGGGTATGTATTATTATTATTATTGCACCTTTTTTTTAAATACCCGTTGGGTTATACGCACTTACGCTAATGTTTTAATGGTGGGTGATTGTGAGATGAAATGAAGGCCCTTTACATTTTTAACGTGGGATCCGAACCACGGGGGAGGCCTGGCTTTCCCCCCACATTCACAAGATGTCTTGTCGAGGTAAAGGGGAAGGGGTTTTTTTGGTAATCAGATAAATCTGTGCCACCCCCGAGGATTAAACCCCCGGCCGCCAGAATGAAGTTGCCCAACCCTTCCCCTTGGGCCCCCAGGTCACCGGGGGGGTATTTTAGGGCGGGTTTATATGTGATTGGTCAAATGGGGGCAGAGTGGGAAAAAACATATTAAGGTCCGTTTTAAAAAAGCTCTTTTAAACCCTGATACTGAGAAAAATGCTGGTAGTTATTTAAAAAATTCAAACTCTCAATAAATATATAACCTTCTCTGTTTTGACTCTTGATGCGTAATAGGTAAGAAAGATAATTTCATTTGACCGCTATTCCCCAATATCACAATGAGTCAGTCTGTTCTTGACAAAATTTGGGATGAGTCAAAATAAGCACAGCCCTTTTTTAAAGAGGAGTGATGGTAGGGTTATACATGAGCCACAGGACTTACTAAGTTTTTTTAGGATGGGCACCCATCAAGAAGAGGTGGTTGTCCCCTGTCCAAAATTTTTGGGGTTTTTCCCAAATTTCCCGCTTTTTTGTTGTCCTGTCCCCGTTTTCCACGTTGTCCCTTTTTTCCCAAAAATTTTTTCCACAAATTGTCTTCCTGTCCCAAACTTTCCACAGTTTTTTCCCCATGTCCCCAAATACCACAAATTGTCCCCCCTTTTTCCCCAAACTACCAAGTTTTTTCCCCTGTTCCCCAAACTACCACAGTTGTCCCCTTGTCCCCAAACTACCACGTTGTCCCCTTGTTTCCCCAAACTACCACAGTTGTCCCCCTGTCCCAAGGGTTTTCCCCGTTGTCCTCTTGTCCCCAAATACCCAAATTGTCCCCTTTTCCCCCAAATACCACAGTTTTTCCCCCTTTTCCCAAAATACCACAGTTGTCCCTTGTCCCAAGTACCACAGTTGTCCCCCCGTCCCCCAAAATACCACGGTTGTGCAATCCAACACGTCAGTCGGTAATTTTCTTGTTAGAAATCAAATACCCTCCCAGACCAATGGATTGCCCCTTGTCCAAACTTCCAGGTTTCCCCTTGTCCCCCAAAATACCCCAGTTGTCCCCCTTTTCCCAAGCTATCACAGTTGTCCCCCTTTTCAAGATCCACAGTTGTCCCCCGGGCCCAAGATACCCCAGTTGGGGGTTTGTCCCAAGCCACCCCAGTTTTCCCCTTTTTTTCCCAATTACCACAGTTGGGCCTGTCCCAAATTTTACCGGTTGTCCCCTTTTCCCAAGCTACCCCGGTTTTCCCTTGGGCCCAAGATACCACAGTTGTCCCTTTTTCCCCAAAATTTCCAAATTGTCCCCCTTTTCCCAAGATACCACAGTTTTTTCCCCCCCTCCCCAAGCTACCCCCAGTTTGTCCCATGTCCCCAAACTACCACAGTTGTCCCCTTGTCCCAAGATACCATAGTTGTCCCCTTTTCCCAAGCTCCACAGTTTTCCCCTTGTCCCCAAACTACCACAGTTGTCCCACTGTTCCCCAAAAAACAAAGGTTGTGCAATCCAAAAAGTCGTCGGTAAAGTCTCTGTTTGACTCAAATACCATCCCCGACCAACTGGATTGCCCCTTGTCCCAAGATACCACAGTTGTTTCCCCCCTTTTTCCCCAAAATAACAGTTGGTCCTTTGTCCCAAGCCACCATTTGTCCTCTTGTCCCAAACCACCACAGTTGTCCCCTTTTTCCCAAACCCCCAAATTGTCTCTTGTCCCCCCCAAAATTTCCCAGTTGGGCCCTTTTCCCCAAAATTTTTACGGTTGTGCAATCAAAACGTCAGTCGGTTTAAAGTCTCTGTTAGACTACAAAACCATCCAGACCAAAATGGAAATTTCCCTTGTTAAAATGTAAACCACTCCGGCCGCGCCCCTCCAGCTGATAAGAGAAACCCGGGGAAAATGCCCCAATTTTTTTGGGCCTTTTGTCGTGAGTGGCGATGAATATCCCGTGGCGTAGTGAGGAGTGTTTCAAGGGTTTGGGGGAGATTCCCACCCCCGACCCGTGTAGAATTATTGATTACGGGTCCCCCCCGGGTTTTTAATTTTTTTGGGGAAGTTATTGGGAAAAATTTGTTTCCCCCGTGATGGGGCCAAAATTTAAAATTTTTTGGTGATTTTTTAAAATTGTATAAATTTAAAACACACTTTTTATTTTTGACATTTTTTTTTATTTTTAAAACTCGTTTATTTTAGGAGAAAAATTTTAAACTGTCGTTTTGAAATTTTTACGCGGCCTATAGTATGAGCGCGGACAGAAAATTGCAGTCCGGTTTTTTTTAAGGACTGGACTCCCAAGTAGTAGGAGGGATAGTAGTAGTAT